>MJUU01053385.1:135917-153568 GCA_002080025.1 Modiolus philippinarum
TCGCGGGCGAGACAAAAAGCATTAGCTGTAGTGCATTCTTTGGAACCCGGTCTTCGCAATAAGGTGGCCAACCACCTTAAAAATGTGTTCAGCCTTATTTCCGCAAGTAACCCATACTGCCTTAGAAATGTTGTAAATGGAAATCTTCATATTCCAAAAGCAAAAACAGAGTTATATAAAAAACAGAGTTATATAAAAAATCTTTTCATTACTCTGCTTCAATGTTATGGAATTTATTACCTGTGTCAATACGGAATGTACCTTCTGAAAGCATGTTTAAGAGAGTTTTAAAGGACTACCTTTTGAACAGAACCATGTTATGATAATAATTACTGTGGAGGTACTTTTATTCGTGGACATCAAATTTCATGGTTTTTATAAATATCACTATTTCGTGGGTACTTAAATTCGTGGTTTCAAATTCCGTACATTTAAACTCTTAGGAAAAAATGCATTTCGCTGGGAACTTAATTTCGTGGTTTAAGCGAACTACGAAATCCACGAAAATTGAAACCCCACGAACAATAGTACTTTCACAGTATATTGTTGCAATATTTAGCACATTTTGTATATGAATATATATCATGTTGTTTTTAATTATGTTCCTGAGGGCCTCGGGGAAGATTAGTTATACTAACTGTGTTACCCTCATTAAATAAAGATTTTATTATTATTATATTATTATTATTATTATTATCAACTCATTACAAAGAACTTACAAATGTGCTCTTCCAACTCTAGTCAAAGAATTTACAAATGTGCTCTTCCAACTCTAGTCAAAGAACTTACAAATGTGCTCTTCCAACTCTAGTCAAAGAACTTACAAATGTGCTCTTCCAACTTGATTCCTGAGTTCTTCCTCTGTTGCTGTTACATCATTATCTCCTAATTCTTCTTCCATTATGTCATCTTCTTCAGCCAGGTCTAGATTCTCATCACTGTCATATTCACTTCCTGTTATAAAGTATTACTACATTGTATGATTACATAGACCTTTAGATTGAATCCGTCCTTAATTTTCTCAACTGTAATATTTCAAGTACCCAAAGTGAAACTTCCAATACTTAACTAATTTCACATGTAGAAGATGTCAAATGTCCCATATTTTATAAAAACACACCATGTGTGAGCACAAAATCATTATAAGCCATAATCAGTGTACTGCCAAATAAGTATGACAAAAACATAATGTTTTAGTGCAACTATGCAACATATCCATATCCTAAAAATTGACAAAGATATATATGATAGCAATACTTGATTATAATGTCCAAGTATACAAATATTTCTCCAGAAATTAAGTTCCAACAAGAAGGCAGCATGTAAGAGATGCTTTATGAACTTTGAATGAAATGTAAAAGTCACTGAGTAGTCCAAGGATAGTTATTAAAATAGTTATTGGTGTGGAAATATAATACAAACCTGACAATTCAGCTTCTTCATCAACAAATTCCCTTCTAATCTTCCTAAAATCAAAATACTACAAGTCAGTTTGATTAATCAGTACACAGAATACCCCAGATAATTCACTCATTTCAGTCCCCATTTAAGCAAATATAAGAATTACATTTCTATGACTGTGTATGAAATTATGAATTAATATTTTCTATTTTAATTTGCCTATTTATTACTTCTATCAAGTTAGCAAGACCTGTGTAATTCACTCTATCAACCAACACAATCTTCCCTATTTACAGGACAAAAAGCTGTTGGACATAATGGAAGAACATATTTTTACTTCATTAATCAAAGAATTGATATCTATAGTACATATTTTTAGGATGTTTAGATTAATGATTGCAGGACTTGGCTATTGAAAGATTCTCTCTTTTCAATGGAAAACACATTCTATTTTTTTCTTCAAACTCATTGCTGATCATCAAACACAATGTAAATTGTACACTTAAATTCAAAACTACTCTTACAACCAAAGTATGCTCCTATGATCAATAAATATAAGAGGGGAGATAACTATGATTGAGCATATCTGAGGTGCACATATGGAGAATACTGACCCATTAAGATATTATATGTTATTCGAGAATCTTCACAGGGGATACGGGTTCATATTCCCTTTCTGTGTTTTATATCCCCTGAGCCATCAGGCGAAGGGGATATAGGGCACAGACAGGGAATATGAAGCTGTATCCCCTGTGAAGCCCGAATAACTTTTATATTCTGCTAGAAAATCTACAATTTTTCTTTTAAAAGCGTTTGAAAATAGTGTCTTTGCTACCACGGGGATATGGTCTCATATCCCCTGTCAAGGTAGCCAATCAAATTGCAGGATTTACCTGGATATTTCACTTCAGCAGAATATAATGAAGTATTTTGAAAAACAATAATACCCTATTCTCTATATGTACATGTACATGTATGTAGGTTTTAAAAGTAGTGCTTGTTGCATACTCTGAATTTTGTTTTACAACAATTCTGTGTTCTGTTGTTAATAAAGAAATACATATCTTTAGTCTTAATCATTTAATCTTTTAAAGTATTGCAATTTAAGGGATGGACATGTGCATAAATCTATTTTTTCCCTTGAAATTTCACCTATCAATCAATGAAAGAAAGATATGCATACTCATATATCTTAGGCCCCATATTGAATGACAATTCTGTATTGATAGATGCAAAATAAACACAGATTTTACCCTCTTCCTGTATTTACACTTATCTACATATTATGACCTTATTAGCTGCATGTTTGAGAATTCATGAAGTTCTGCTGTGTTCGCTGACACTTAGGGTCCAAAAGATGGATCTAAAGGTCAAAACATTACATTCTCCAGAACTTGTTATATATAAGGAACATTTGTTTGGGCTTAAAGACCTACCCAGATTTTCCTTTCAATCCTTTAAAGTGATGTATTTGTTTTTCTGAATGTACTGAATTTGTATCTCCATCTACTTCATCAGCTTCCTCATCACTGAATGTATTCTGAAAATATATAAACATTTTTGCTGAGTGTGTTCTGAAAATATACAAATGTAATCCCTGAATGTAGTCTGAAAGTATACAAACATCATTATAACTGAATGTATTCTGAAAATATACATGCAGTTGGAGTGGACGTGTGTGTCATGGTCTCATGTTCATTTGCTCCATATCCTTTCGTGAACTAGAATACTGACAGTCAGAAAGGGCCCCGCCCCCTTGTGTGTCCCAAAAGCCTGTTTGCAGAATTTCATGAAATCAATTTTTTGGGAAAAACATAAATAACAAAATCTTTAGTTATTGTAAATTTAGTTTCTACATATGGCTGATTTGACAAGTTATGTCTCATCTGTTCAGATCAAATCAAAGCATTGAAAAAAATAGTAATGGTGGATTACATGATACCCTGCCACGTATCACAAAATTTCTAAGTTAAAAGGGGCATAACTCCACAACGATGTGTACCGCTGAACCCAAATTATACTTGGCCTGTTTTGTGGTAAACAATTTACATACCATGTTTGAAGACAGTATGTTATTTCATTCAAAAGTTATGAGTACAAAACCCCAAAATTTGCAAAATTTCAAAGTTTCAAGGGGCATAACTCCAGAACCCCTTGGACCTCTGAATCCAAAATCGAGCTTGACCTGAGTTTTGTGGTAAACAATTGAAATACCAAGTTTGAAGACCTTGTGTTATTTCATTCACAAGTAATCAGTCGGAAACCCTAAAATTCGCAAAATTTCAAAGTTTCAAGGGGCATAAATCCAGAACCCCTTGGACCTCGGAACCCAAAATCGAACTTGACCTGAGTTTTGTGGTGAACAAGTTGCATACCAAGTTTGAAGACCTTGTGTTATTTCATTCACAAGTAATCAGTCGGAAACCTTAAAATTCGCAAAATTTCAAAGTTTTAAGGGGCATAAATCCAGAACCCCTTGGACCTCGGAACCCAAAATCGAACTTGACCTGAGTTTTGTGGTGAACAAGTTGCATACCAAGTTTGAAGACCTTGTGTTATTTCGTTCACAAGTTATCAGTCGGAAACCCTAAAATTCGCAAAATTTCAAAGTTTCCAGGGGTATAACTCCAGAACCCCTTAAACCTCTTAACCCATAATCGAACTTGACCTGAGTTTTGTGGTGAACAACTTGCATACCAAGTTTGAAGACCTTGTGTTATTTCGTTCACAAGTTATCAGTCGGAAACCTTCAGGGGACGGACGGACGGACACACGACTGAGGGTATCACATAATACCTCGCCACTTCGTGTGGCGGGGTATAATAATATATGAAGGTCATTTCAAATTATCATACCACAGAGCTAATTCTCAAAATATGCACTTTTTCATATAAATATGAAGTTTTTTCCCAAAAATCATTTTCTGATTTTCCTAAGACATGAAAGGGAGCTTCTTTTGGTCCAGTTTAAAATTGAGTATCAAAATAATTAAAATCCCTGAAGGCAATCTAAAGTTATTGTACGACATAAAGCTTATTCTCATAATATGCACTTTTCCATATAAAAATTAAGTTTTTTCCTAAAAATCGTTTTTTGATTTTCCTCAAAAACGAAAGGGAGCTTCCTTTGGTCAAGTCCAACCTTGAGTATCAAAATCATTTAAATCCCTGTAAGCAATTTTAAGTTATCGTACCACATAGAAGTAATTCTCAAAATATGCACTTTTTCATATAAAAACAAAGTTTTTTCCCAAAATTCATTTTCCGATTTTCCTCAAAAACGAAAGGGAGCTTCCTTTGGTCAAGTTCAACTTTGAGTAAAAAAATCATAAAAATCGGTGAAGGCAATCTTGAGTTATGGTACGACATAGAAAACGCTGACAGACAGACGGACGGACAGACGGACGAACAGACAGACAGACTGATTACTATAGGGCACCGCCATTTCATGGCGGGGCCCTAAAAAAATATGTCATTCCTCAATGTAATCTGAAAATAAACAATGTTGTCAATGAATATAATTCGAAAATATATAAACATCACCCCTGAATATATTCAGAAAATATACAAAGGAGTTGTCACTTAATGTATTCTGAAAATATACAAACGGCATCATCCCTGAATATATTCTAAAAAGAAAAGCTGCAAAGCTCACAAAATATATAGCCCCCCCCCCCTCAAAGGTCAAATCAAAATTTTTAATAGATGGTGCACAATGGCAATGCTTACTGAACATTCTGTGAAAGTTTCATTGAATCTCAACAAGTGGTCTAGGAGTTGTCGCCACAAAGTGTGTACCCTAGGCGGACTGAATAACGAATGGATGAACGAATGAACGGATGGACGAACGGACACCATGATCATTATATACTGCCCGCTAAAGTGGGGGGTATAAAAAAAATATATATATATCATCCCTGAATGTATCCTGAAAATATCCTGAAATGTCATGGGAAAGTATAAAAGTTTTGGGCCTTAGAACTTGCCTTACTGTATGGTTTTCTCCCCTTTACTGAACATTGCATGACTCCCTTTATGCATTAGGGTTTTTAATCTACATATCAACATGTTGTCACATTAATTTTCCATTTAATTGAAACCTTTCAGATTTAATTTTATAAGGCTATCCCAGTATATAAAATACAGTTACCTTGTCGTTGACAACAAAATCTTCTTCTTCTGCATCACTATCCATCCTTAAAGAAGAATTACTCTCTTCATCAAAATCAGCTTTTCTTTTGTTACTAACTGGTTGTTGAGTAGCTTGTGTGCTAAAGTAGAAAACATATTACAAGCTTAATTTACTGATTTAAACTAGAGAATGTGTCTGTAAGACACGGATGCCCCGCCAATAAATTTATCGCAACAGATTAACCCAATTCAATCTTTCATAACATTAGTTCCCCGTTACTGAATTGTGATGAAATCCAAAATTTAACCAAAGTCATTGAATTATAAAATGTAGGTCATGGTCACCCATTTGTTGTTGAAATGGGAAGATCTCTTTTAGCTGAATGTTACACTGACATATCATGATACTACAATACATAGTAGTTGAGAAATAGACTTAAACACAAAACTTAGCCAAAGTCACTGAAGCATATAATGTAGGTCAAAGCCACCTAATTGTCAATGATTTGGGTAGTTCTCATCAAGGCAAATAATTTGATGAAACATCATTGTCCTATAATGTGTAGTTGTTGAGAAATGAACTTTAATGCAACACTTAACCAAAGTCACTGAAGTGTNGCCACCTAATTGTCAATGATTTGGGTAGTACTCATCAAGGCAATTAATTTGATGAAACATCATTGTGTAGTTGTCGAGAAATGGACTTAAACGCAAAACTTAACCAAAGTCACTGAAGCGTAAAATGTAGGTCAAAGCCACCTAATTGTCAATGATTTGGGTAGTACTCATCAAGGCAATTAATTTGATGAAACATAATTGTCCTATAATGTGTAGTTGTCGAGAAGTGGACTTTAACTCAAAACTTAACCAAAGTCACTGAAGAGTAAAATGTAGGTCAAAGCCACCTAATTGTCAATGATTTGTGGGGTGCATTACTTTTCCGCAAAATTTTCAAATGTTAATTATTACGTTTCCGCAAATTAAGAGTTTACGTTTCCGCAAATTTTATTGAGTTTACGTTTCCGAAAATTTACCTGGTTAATCAGGTAGCCTTCATTACAATTTCAATATGATTTATAATGATTAAGGGCTGTTCCAGAAAAATTGACAGGGGGGGGGGGGGGGGGTTTGAAGGCACTTTTTATTGACCCCCACCACCCATAGAATTCTTCCCCATATGTACAATACAAAAAAATGAAGAAAACACAACCACCCACAGCAATTTATATGAAGTGCCTTCAAAGGGTCCCAGACCAACTTTTCTGGAACAGCCCTAAATAAAATTGACAAAAAATATGATCGTCAGCTTTGTGCATGAATGTGCTGGGTGGAGCCACACTATTTTGTATTGGCTATTGGGATTAGCTTGAATAAGACTTCACTGATAAATCCAGTTAAGATTTTGAACATGCTTACCTTAGAATTTGAAATACAAATATGATGTGAACATAATGGTCAGATATGTTCTCTTTTAACCCACAAAAATAAACTTCCGAAAAAAGTTTTTAAAAAATATCAAAACAACAAATACTTGTTGGCTATGATAGTATGTGTTTCTTTTTAATATTGTATGTAATACTTTTGTACAAAATACATTGCGAATGTCACAAGTTAAAAAAAAGGGGAAAAAAAGTTGAACGTTCAAAATTTATTGGATTATGTAGCAGTCGTCTTTATTATTATTTTTTTAATTATATAAACTTAAAATTGTGAATATAAAGTCGCAAAATATTTTACAAAGGTGAGATATTTCTTTTGCGGAAACGAAACTTTTTTCCGGAAAAGTAATATATATTTTTTGCGGAAGGGTAAAACGTTTTTTCCGGAAACGTAATATATTTTTTTCGGAAACGTAATGCCAATTTGCAGAAATGTAAAACGCCGGATTTGGGCAGTACTCATCAAGGCCATTAATTTGATGAAACATCATTGTCCTATAACATGTAATTGTTGAGAAATGGACTTTAACACAAAACTTAACCAGAGTCACTCAACCATGAAATATAGGTCAAAGTGTCAAACTGCCTAGTGAACTATGTAGTACTATCTAAGATCTACCTACTGATCTACTATCATTGTTCTATACCTTACAGTTTCTGAGAATCCACTTAAATGCAAAACTGGACGTACGGACGGAAGGACCGACAAGGGTTACACTATATGCCCCTTCCACATTCGTGGGTGGGGCATAAAAATAAGTAATAGAATTCTGCATTCTGTTCATTTGCCACTCAGTCAGCATACAACTGGATGATGCTGAGTCAAATTGTAAGTAAGAATTTAAAACAATGTCAGAAATTATCTTCATGTAGTATTCTATACCTAAAAATTTCTAAGATTTAAAGGATTTTTAATGAAAAAACTGTTGACAAACAGATTACATGAGAGAACTAGGTATACCATTAAAGATCTCAAGACTATAAACTACTTTCAAAATCAGCTATCTACTGGGAAGGTCTATAGCATCATTTGTACAGCAAACTGAATCCTAAATTCAATGGACTTACCATACAACAATGACATACTCAGAATTATTATAGAACAAATTACAATATGAAATGGCTGTTGCAGTCAATGTTATAATGTATTTTATTGCACACAGTGACCATTCTTTTGTGGGCATTTCTCCACTTGTACATGTGAATTGACTTACTTGGATACAAATTTGCCTGAACACAGCCCTAGTAATTCATCCATATTACCCTGGGTACTCCCTGGAACTGACTGGGTATTCTCTGTGTTCAGACCAAATAAACTTTTACATGAAGTTTTCTTCTCGTCTTCTGAAAAATACAATGTCAAATATTATACTATTTTGTCACCTAACATCAGAATTAGAATCATAAATGTCAGACCAATAATGTGTCACTCAGTGATGAATTCGCTGACCACAAAAACAGTGGAAATGACCATCCAGAAGTTGATTATCGCTATATAATAAAAGAATCAAAATGGACAATTCCACACTGTCAATAGCGGATATTTGTTAATAAAGGGCTACGCCGAGTGCAGCATAATACGACCGCAGCATGTCGACCACTGAAATTTGAACAAGTGTAATTCAAAATGAATGAGGACACAGTAAAGAGCTTGAAACAGTAATTAAATGGACACAATAAAAAGCTTGACCAAGTTATTAGCTGCACACAAACTAAGGAAAATAAAAATTAACCCTTATAATTCCTTACATATCGGAAATGGTAAGAGGTAAGTCAAATTGCTCAACATACTACTTTAAATATATTATAAGAGGAATCCGAAGAAAGGGACCCAATTAAAATCCAATACAAAAATAAAAGATTTTACATATTCTGAAAATTGCAATTTCAGCCCTTTTGACACCCTGTAGCTTGGAAACGGTAAGAACTATGCCAAATCCATTGACATACTACTGAAAGCTTATATCAAGAGAAATCCAAAGAAAAAAATCCCATCGAAATCCGAAAAATGTAAATTTTAGATAATCTGCAAATTTTATCCCAATGCGGTCCCTCATAGCTTGGCAAAGAAACATGTTGTCAAAAATCTAATTGGGCAGCTCTATATTTGTTTTCAAAAGGTATCCATTGCAAAAAACTGCATTAAAATCGGACTAAAAATAAATAAAATGAAATTTTTGAAAATTGACCCTTTTGAGGCCATTTATCTCGTGAACGGTACATGCCACATAAAATCCGTAGGCATACAACTGATAGGATATTTACTTAGGAACACACTGAAAGAAACCACATCAAAATCCAATAAATAATAAATGTTCTATAGCCAAATATGTGAAAACACCCAATTTTGCCCTTTCCGGCCCCTTTTTTAAAAACGGGAGGGGCCAAAATAACCAAAACCCAACCCAGCCTTCCTTTTGTGCCAAGGAACACTGTATTAAAATTTTATAAGGTTTGGTCAACTGGAACAAGTTATTGACAAAAAACAAGTGTCTACAGACGACGACGCCAGACGACAACGACGACGACAGCGCCATACCATAATACGACCTCAAATTTTTTGCGGTCGTATAAAAAAACAGAACAGAACCATCCCTGCAGATTGTTTTCATCTTACTTTCATCATATATAAAGGTGCCCATGTAAAGCTTCAAGTTATATGTATGTGCACTAGCAGCATAAACCTTGAAACATGCCCTGGATGACACATCTGTGAATTAATTTTTACAATCTATGATGTCAACATGGCCATCTTCATGATTACATTGCATTTTAAAAGATAATAATCAACTCTTATCCATCAATTATTGGCACATTGAACTCTATATTTCAATAACCAGTGTCAGTTGAAGCTTATATCTATATCTCTGGCATATGCTTTACTTTTTGCAGTGATCTGGGGTTTTTCATTCTCTTCTGAAGCATAACATAAGGTTCGAACAAGAGAATCACTGGAATATTTCATTTATAAGTATTTTGAGCCTCAAGAATAATTTCATATACTAAGAAAGCCAAGGAAATATACAGTAAGCAAGATTCATAAATACTCGATGGATGGGAGAATCCCACAGATGTGACTAAGTCCCATGTATAAGTATGCATAAATACTTGTCATAATGATATATCTTACCAAATAAAGAGGAATTCTAAGTAGTTATATCTATATCATGAAATGCAGAAAACAGTCTAAGTACTATAACTCCTACATCATTTGCCTAATCTGTACAGTTTCATAGTATACACATCTACACATCATGTTAAATCCAATAAATATGGAAAAAATCCTGGACGAAAATTCTCTGACATACGTACGTACGTACAGACAAGGGTAAACTTAAATTCCCCATTGCCTAACAGAGGGGTCATAAAACTTCATAGCATCATAGCAGGAATACCTGTTTAGCATTTAATAAATTTCATCCAAGAAAAGGAGAGTCCATTGGTTAAATGTGGTTAACTATTATCAATGCTTACCTGCAAATCTTCCTGAACAAAGACCAAGAAGTTCATCCATATCTCCTGATTCTTGGGTCTGTAGCAAACTTTTAAAGTTAGGTGAATTTGTAGTTTGCTGCTGTGGTTTCTTTTCAGAACCAAATTTTAAAAACCTAACAAAATGTCAGACAAGTGAATAAAGCGAAATCAATCAACGTCCCTTTACAGCAAAAGATAAATAATGAAATGCAAAGTTTGCTACATAATTGTTGGAAAATAAACAATAACCAAGCTGTACACACAAAATACACCTTGTAGTGATGCAAGTATACTGAATATTTCCTCTTTATTTTATACTCATGTTTGTACACATAATCTGTCCTTTCTTCTACTACAATTGAATTTCTAGTGTCAATCAGAATTTCTCATCCCATGACCCTTTCCATACTCCGAATGTATTATTTATTGACATACTTGTTCCTGTCTTGATATATTGAAATATTGCTGAGTAAACATTTAACAACATTTAATCAATCAGTCTTGTATAATTTGAAATAAGAGGCAAGCATAAATATACCGATTGTAAAGATATAAGCAAACATTTATCAGAGATAATAGTAATTAAATGGACATCTTACCCATCAGCATCCAACATTTGTGATTCGTCAATATAAAAGTTGCTGCCTTGACTGGTATTAAGTGTTGGTCCACACAACTCTTGTGAATCCTCCACAGGCAGAGACAAAGATTTCTTAGGTTGAGGCTGAAACAGAAAGAAATACATGTGGTAAACAACCATCTTTATATTGCTTCTTAAAAAATTTACTTTCATATAGTTTTCATAATTCTCTAATCTTTCTGAATACTGCAAAATATCACCGATAGGTATTACAATTTTTACTATGTGACAAAATATTTCAATACAATAGAACACACCTGAAGTTTTTAATATTTGTTTGAACAGTACAAAGCTGTTCTACAGCAGCAACAGATTAAGCCGTACATAAAGGTTAAATGAAGGCAGGTAATTACATATGTTCATATATACTTACAGTAACAATATTATATGGCTGCTCAGAGATTCTATCATACACCAATCTAAACCACGTTTTGGAATGAAGAGAAAGTTTGGAACTGATATTTTAAAAATCTACTAAGATGGAGGACAATAACTCTGTATCAAAATCAATTCAAACTAAATCTTTACTTACTAACCGGCATATTTGTTTCTCTTTCTTACCCTGACTAAGAGACTACCTAACCTTGTCCAAGGTTGTGGAAGATTTCCTTCTCTTTCACACCTACCATGTTTGTTTCTTTTTCATACCCTACCAACACTAATTACCATTGTTTATTTTGTCACTGGATATGTTTTTCATTATAAGGCATTATAAAAGAATTCTATCTCCCTACTAAATAATTAAAATTACAACCAATTACACGATCATTTACATGTTAGCCTAGTCTTGTGCTGTCAGTTGTGTTTATCTATACACTGACCTGGAAGAGCTAAATTTTAACCTTTGTGCTGTGTGCTTACTTACACGTTTAATTCATTCTTTTTTTTTGCAATGTAGATGTGAGTACCAGTGTCATATCTATTCCTGAGATGTCAGTACATGTACAAATATCTCTTCCCATGATGTGTTCCGAAAATGTAAGTACCTGTGTAATAGACATTGTTGATATGGGTTCAGGAAATATGAGTACCTATGTGATCTTTATTCGTAAGATGAGAGTATCTGGGATATATATTCCCAAGATATGCATACCTGTTTTACATCTCTTCCCAAATACATTGTACAGGTATATAATATGAAAATGTTAGTACCTGTGTGATAGGAAAAAGAAGGGAAACGGGGAATGTGTCAAAGAGACGACGACCCAAAGGGGAGTGATGTCTATTCCAGTTATGTTTTAAGAAAATAGCAATACCTGAGTGATATCTATTCCAGAAATGTGTTTGGAAAAAGGAGTAAAATTATCTTCATCTACTGATTCCTCACATTTATCTTTATGTTTGTCTGTATTACTGGTACCCTCAGTATCTGTAACAGAAGTTAATAGCAAAAGTCAAGACAGGTTGACTTAACCTTCTGTAACATACAAATCTAGTGATTCTATCTAATTCTCCATTTCAATGATAGTACAAGAAATACATATGATTACAAACATACATTTATATATGAAATATGCAATTTTTATGAAATATAGAAACAATACCATCATTTGTACATTTTAAACAAGAAAGGAAGAATTTGGAAATGACAGTTAATCCCCTTGTCCATTTCTTGTTGCTTGACATTAATATACATAGCTTTCAGACGATTCGCCATACTATCAGTTGAAGTTGCATTACTTTCCAATATGCATAATCTCAAAATAATATCAGTGACACACGACATTCGGTATCTCAGAAATAAACCTAAAACAAACTGTGACCTCAAGATTTTCAGGTGTTATAACATTATAGCCAGGTATTGTAAGGAGTGGTTCCATTTCATTTAATTTTGTTGCAAAACGTGCAAAGTAGGCAGGTTAAGGGGTCAGACAGAAGGGGAAAATTCAGGCCTCCCAGTTACTAGGGACAATCCGGAGTTAGTATGTTAAACATTAATTATTCTATTAATCCTAGATCTGGAGCTTATCATGTATGGTACATCATATCCTAGATGTTGGCTGAACATGTAGCCTACATGATATCCTTAGCATGATTCTTCATATCCTAGATATGGAGCTAAACATGTATAACATCATATCCTAGATCTGGAGCTTCACATGTATAACATTGTATCTTAGATCTGGAGCTTAACATGCAGGCTACATTAAATCCTAAATCTGGAGCTTATCATGTATGGTACATCATATCCTAGATCTTGGCTGAACATGTAGTCTACATGATATCCTTAATCTGAAGCTTATCATGTATGGTACATCAAATCCTAGATGTTGGCTGAACATGTAGTCTACATGACATCCTAAATCTGAAGCTTATCATGTATGGTACATCAAATCCTAGGACTGGGGCTTAGCATGATTCTTCATATCCTAGATCTGGAGCTTAACATGTATAATATTGGAGCTTAACATGTAGGCTACATTAAATCCTAGATCTGGAGCTTATCATGTATGGTACATCAAATCCTAGGACTGGGGCTTAGCATGATTCTTCATATCCTAGATCTGGAGCTTAACATGTATAACATTGTATCTAAGTTCTGGAGCTTAACATGTAGGCTACATTAAATCCTAGATCTGGAGCTTATCATGTATGGTACATCATATCCTAGATCTTGGCTGAACATGTAGTCTACATGATATCCTTAATCTGAAGCTTATCATGTATGGTACATCAAATCCTAGGACTGGGGCTTAGCATGATTCTTCATATCCTAGATCTGAAGCTTAACATGTATAACATTGTATCTTAGATCTGGAGCTTAACATGCAGGCTACATTAAATCCTAGATCTGGAGCTTATCATGTATGGAACATCATATCCTAGATCTTGGCTGATCATGTAGTCTACATGACATCCTAAATCTGAAGCTTATCATGTATGGTACATCAAATCCTAGGACTGGGGCTTAGCATGATTCTTCATATCCTAGATATGGAGCTTAAAATGTATAACATCATATCCTAGATACGGAGCTTAACATGTATAACATCATATCCTAGATATGGATCTCAATGTGTATAACATCATATCCTAGATCTGGAGTTTAACATGTATAACATCTTATCTTAGATCTGGAGCTTAACATGCAGGCTACAGTAAATCCTAGATCTGGAGCTTATCATGTATGGTACATCAAATCCTAGATGTTGGCTGAATATGTAGTCTACATGACATCCTAAATCTGAAGCTTATCATGTATGGTACATCAAATCCTAGATGTTGGCTGAACATGTATTTTACAAAAGATATGGAGTAAATGAACATGAGACCATAACACATATGTTAACTCCAACTGCAATAATTGTAATGAGCTGTATGGCCATTTCGGAAATTAATCCCTCATCAGCAGCCCTAGAACCCAAACAAAGGAAATCCATAATTACAAAAAATGTTTTAAATGCATAAAACCAAACGAAATCCGAAAAATCAGTAATATCAAATATAGCTAAGGACAAAACTACAATGGAAAGAGTCAATCCTTAGGTTTTAGAATTTACATAAATTTAGATTATAGGAATTGAACAAAGTGTACACATGAGATATTATCTCATGTACGAGTACACCATATCTAAGAAAAATAAAGAGCATACATCTCTACCACCGGGAATTGTTTTACCAACTCCACACTGCAATAAAAGACAAACTCCTGTATTAAATATTTTACAAAAGGATATGGAGTAAATGAACATGAGACCATAACACATATGTTAACTCCAACTGCAATAATTGTAATGAGCTGTATGGCCATTTCGGAAATTAATCCCTCATCAGCAGCCCTAGAACCCAAACAAAGGAAATCCATAATTACAAAAATGTTTTAAATGCATAAAACCAAACGAAATCCGAAAAATATGTAATATCAAATATAGCTAAGGACAAAACTACGATGTAGTCTACATGATATCCTAGATCTGAAGCTTATTATGTATGGTAGATCAAATCCTAGGACTGGGGCTTAGCATGATTCTTCATATCCTAGGACTGGGGCTTAGCATGATTCTTCATATCTTAGATCTGGAGCTTAACATGTATAACATCTTATCTAAGATTTGGAGCTTAACATGCAGGCCACAGTAAATCCTAGATCTGGAGCTTATCATGTATGGTACATCATATCCTAGATGTTGGCTGAACATGTAGTCTACATGATATCCTTAATCTGAAGCTTATCATGTATGGTACATCAAATCCTAGATGTTGGCTGAACATGTAGTCTACATGACATCCTAAATCTGAAGCTTATCATCTATGGTACATCAAATCATAGAACTGGGGGCTTAGCATGATTCTTCATATCCAAGATCTGGAGCTTATTATGTATGGTACATCAAATCCAAGAACTGGGGCTTAGCATGTATGATTCTTCATATCCTAGATCTGGAGCTTATCATGTATGGTACATCAAATCACAGAACTGGGGCTTAACATGATTCTTCATATCCTAGATCTGGAGCTTAACATATATGATACATCATGACCTAAATCTGGAACTTAACATGTATGATGCATCATATCTTAGATCTGGAGCTTATCAGAAACTTTTATATCTTGTTAGATTAGATTGCATTGTATGTGTGGGTAGTACTTGACTGTCAGTCAAAAAACTATTGGCCTTGACCTCAATTTCCAATTCTAGAGACCATGTTAAGTTTTCATTGAGGGGTCTGTTTCTCAACATAAAGTGGTAGGTCCATGAAACAAGTACGTTTGTATTGAAAAATACCTATTTTGAACTTGAAGTTAATTTCATGGTCCAATGACCATTACAGTTACTTTGATCTTGTTTTTCTGGTACAGACACTTATACCAGTACTTGCTATGTAAAAGATAATTACCCTGATCCTGTTTTTCTGGCACAGATAACTTGCTCTCCTCATCATCACTTATGTTTAGAACTTTGGGTTTTTTCTTCAATGATGAAGGTCTTCGAGGTTTTATGTCTAAAAAGCATAAATTTAAACATAAAACTTTAAAGTTATTATGTACTACCACAGACCATTGACTTGGCTTTATAATTAATACTCAAAACAACAGTTGCTGATTCTTCTATCTTTGATAAGTTTCTATCAAGTTAAAGTTACTTCAGAAATTCTAATTTAGTAATTTAATTTTTTTTTTAAATCCCATATTCTCATATCAAAGTACTGCCTCTCAATAGCTTACAGCAAAATTTTCATTTATCCCATCAATGCTCATAAAGTGTTTGGTTAAGTTTTGAATTAAGTCTTTCACTCCATAATCAGAAAAGAAAATCTTCCAAAAATGTTCATTACTTTGGGAGCCAAAAAGTCTGAAATAAACAGTGATGTTGAGAAATTTTGAAAACATGCAATTTCATAAAAGGAAACAGTATGTATTGGGAGGCAAATTTGGAATAAAGAAACATGAGTAGACTAGATATGGCAAGATAAATTTATATAATAGGTGTTACAGTATACATTTCCCCAACCAAAAATAACATTTTTCAAGTGGTGTATTATTTACCTGATTATTTTGTTGGTTCTTTTCTTTGTACCTGTTGCAAGGGGCATTTAAAAAGCCTGAGCAAAGCACAAAAAAGAACCATACAGTTGTCTTCCAAGATTTTCAAAATGTTTCCTTCCCATTTTTCCAACAAGAATCAGGTTCAAATGTTTTTTTTTAATCAGAATTCTTATTTCAACCACATTTACTACATGTATCTAAATGTAGAAATCATCGGTAAAAGAGTAGTGCCATATTTTAGGAAAAACATAGAAAGCAGCCACAGCCTGCTAAGCTCACCTCGTTGTGCAGCATTGTCACATGTTAAACATGTCAGTAAACAGGAATGGACTATAATCATTCTTTTTTAAAAGATTCATTCATGCATAAAATGTAGGTCAATGACTGCATCCAAAACATTCACAGCAGATGTCATCCCAAAATTCATCAAAACTAGAGTATGTGTCTATAGACATGGATGCCCCTCTGACAAATATATCGAAATAGATAACCTAAGTCAATCAGGAATAAAAAATTAGTTTTCAGTCACTGAATTGTGATGGGATTATCAAGAAGTACTGTAACAGATGATTATTCAATAAATATTTGTTTAGTAATAGACATTAACAACAAGTGTGGACCCAAATTGATGTCTCGCCCGTCCCTTCATGGTTCCAAAATAAATGTGAATTCTCAAACTGACAAAATCAGAAAACTTAACATATTCGCTAGACTGTAAAATTAGATTAACTGACAAAAGCAAAACAGCAGAATGTCATGAATCACCAAAAACAAAAATTTCAGTGACCTACCACTGATAGATACTGAAAAACCAAACATGCTCATTAGACCGTCAAAATGAGGTCAAGGGCTAAAGCCAAACAGCAGGCTGCCAAGTTCCATTTTACACAAACCCAAATACCAAATATTATTGACCTTACATTAATAGATACTGGGAAACTTAACATGATCACTGGACCGTGAAATTGAGGTCACAGACAAAAACCATATAGTAGACTGTCGTGTACTACTAAAGACCAACCTATATACCAAATATCATTGACCTACCACTTATAGCTACTGAGAAAATGACCTAATCAC
>MJUU01053385.1:158478-169005 GCA_002080025.1 Modiolus philippinarum
TTGCGGCGGAAGAAAAAGAATAAAAATAATAATAATAATAATAATAATAATCCGAAGAATTACAGTAAGGTCTTTCACATGTGGTGAAAGACCTTAATAATCCGAAGAATTACAATAAGGTCTTTCACTGTGGTGAAAGACCTTAAAAATAATCGGAAGAATTACAAGAAGGTCTTTCCGACTGGAGTCGTGAAAGACCTTAATAATAAAAATAATCGGAAGAATTACAAGAAGGTCTTTCCGACTGGAGTCGTGAAAGACCTTAATTATTCTTTGTAATTTGAAAAGGTCGCTGATAGATTACGTCCCAATCCAAAATCCTCACACCATTTTGTTTGTTGTTTAACTGGTGACTCTGATAACCTTGACAGAAATTTATCATAAAAACTTTTACATGACTTTGGATTTCCTCTTATTATTAAGTAAGAGTCATTTGTTATTTCATCTAATTTAGAAGAACCTTCTATAGTATTTTTCCAATCCTTTGGTATGGTGTGAAGAACTGAATAATATTGAAGAAAATTACCTTTAATATTATTCTGTATTTCAAATTCCTCATGTGACATAAATTCCATGTTTTCTTTTAAAAGATCGTTTATAAAAATATTCCAGCATTAACCCATTTTTGAAAGAATATGGTTCTATTATTTATTTTAATTGAATCATTAAACCATATGGACTGACTCAAAATGCTGTCGGCTCCTTCCGATGTATCACAACACAGACTACTCCAATTTAAAAATATATCCATCCAAAAAGTGTTGAATTTATGTGCAACAGTTTTAATTCCATTCGATGTCATTAACCAAATTTTATCCCCACCATATTTGGTACAAGAGTTTTCCATGGCGACATATTTAGTGGGTCAAGTAGTTTGTTTACCCATGGCATTTTCAAAGCTTTATAAAAAGATTCTAACTTGATGTGGCATTTTCAGGCCACCAGAATCGTTACATTACGTTTAATTTTATCTGGCTTGCCATTCCATAAAAAATTAAAAGAAAACATTTTGTATTTTTTTAATAATAATGAGTGGAGGATTTGGTAAATACATATTTTTGGTTAACAAAAGAGCATTACATGTATTTTTATTCCCTCCAATAGCTGTAGCTTTCTACAGAAGAGAATTATGTAGTCGTCTTCAGCTTTTAAGTGGACCAATGTCACTATTGTGGACGTTTCTAGCTTCAATTATTGGAACATGAAAACCCTGGTATGGTCAGTTCGTTTAGAAATCAAAATGCCCAACGCATAGTTAAATTTTTTGGGTTGGTTGATTTAGAAAATAAAAACGATTTTTATATGGAACATTCCTTTTCACCGAATGATTTTTTTAAGGTATTCGCCAATTCACCCACAATTTTTTACGAGTAGATTTGGCCCCGTGGTTATGTGAAGTGCGGGGTGTCTGTTTCGAAGCGAAATATTTTCATTTTCATTTCTAATGATAAAGGTAGAGAGTCTTGTCAAAAGTATTACTGCACGGAATGGATACAACTGTAAAGACATTTAAAATATATGCTGTAGATATCGCAAACACTCGAGCCCAACCTCAAAATCGGGTGCCAAAACTGACAACATCACTAATTTTCCACCTTTAGTTCGCAACTAAAGGCTTGTCACTACAAAATGCTTGATTGGCGACTCTTGTAATTATAAGAAAAACTGATTTGTACAAGTTTTATAACCGAATAAGCTATAAACAAAGTGTAATTTGCATCGATCAGTAGTGAAGTATGGGGTGTTAACTTCATGTTCCTAATGGGGTGTAGGCTCTCGTTTGAAAAAATAGATTGTTTCCAATGTAATTACATATTCTGCGCCTACACGGATATAAATATTCCTTTTTACTTCTATAAAAGTATTATTTTTATGACAGGAAAAGAAACATGACCAGGAAGAGGTTAAATATGTAGATTTACAAAACAAATAGGCTCCGCAGCACCCTTCGACTGCCAAAAAGAAGAAAAGCAGCAATTTTATAAACAATTGTAACGTAAATTAACATTACAATTCAAGAATAGTTAGGTTAAAACGTGTTTATCACTTTTCTTCGTCAGATTTGCAACGGTTTTCAGGTTAACAGCTAAACATCTGCATTAACTACTGTACTAATATGTCACTGCAGCCTTTTTCTGGTCCATTTCAAAAATGTTATCCGACAGGTGCTCATTCTGTCCAAGAAAGCCGCCGATAGGGGAACATAGTTCAAAGATCGATCTTCTCTTATGGAGAAATGATAGCCTTGCTGATATTATCTCTGTGCTTCACTTTTACTACCAGTGAAAACAATATTGTACGTTAGTATTAAGTGCTCCCTTTTTCTGGCAAAATTATGATCTGCCTATTTTGTCATGGTAGTTTGTGTTGTCTGTGGGTGTGTGATCTTATATTGTCATGTATTCTAGATTTATGAGGGGGTGGTAAAGGGGGGTCCTCAACACGAAAGAACGTGCTTAAAAATTGCCGAAAACGAATCACGAGTGATAAAAATGGCCAATCACGAAACACGGAAAATTGATGCTCGTAGTTCACCGAAAACTTGATCCTATCTAAAGTTTTTTACCTGAAAGCTCTTAAAATCAATGAAAATCTATGTTTTGCTCTGTGATACTTTTCGGTACCGTTACAATTCTAATTGTAACAAGTCCCGATTTTTTACAGGAAAATGAACACGCACGAAGTATAAAATATCCACAACGAATCACGAGCTCAAAATATGGACTGAAACGAGGCACGTGGATTAATGCCGACACGAAAACACGAGGAATAAAAACACACAAAATACGAAAACACGAATTTATAAAACGCCAAAAACGTTGCACGAAAATAACCCTTTACCACCCTCTTATGATGTTTTGGTCGTTGCCTCAGTATTCATGTATACATTATCATTACCAGAAATAGTGTGATATACTAGTTTTCAGTTTACCACGTTGATTTCTTTTAATCATTAACAATTATAGTTTCAGTAAAATTATTCTGCATTTAAAAAATATTTGATGGATGAATATTGGTTAAACAACTTGACTTGGTAGATTACCTACATGTAATCCATGAACAACATGAAAGCATCTGTATAGCACATTGCAGGGAATATGCCATTGATTTTTGCCCCTTTGGCTTAAAACAAACTAAAAGTAATTGGACATTTATTATCTCTTGACGCATTATTCTCTCCTGGCGAACCTGGAGCAAAACTGGTTGATGCTGGTAAATCTTCAAATATACTAATTTGTCTTGATTTTCATGATATGTACCTTTAAATATCTTTGTTTTGATATTTCAAGGACTCGAGATCTCCATGAACTACAGGGTAATATTGCTACGATCAAGGAAGTGGCAAAACTTTCAGTTTACCGAAATTAAGATTTACACCCCAAGCCAATTACCTTTCATTGACTCGCCGTCGTGCAAAGACAACATTGTATACATTTGACAGGTTTTCACGTCTGATATATCTACAATGTAGACATTTCACATCAATGAATCTAAAACATTATATAAGCTTGGAATGTTAATCTTGACTTTATTACAATAAAAGTTTTGCCACTTCCTTGACCGCAGCAATATAACCCAGTTAAAGACTTCACATATATCTTGTAACTTGACAAGATGCTTCTAAGCTATGTCTATAGATGCTGATGACAGAAAAATGTTCTTCCTATAGGGTCTTATGTCAAACTATGCCCTCCACTGGCAACCATGTTATTTTTCAAATCCAATTGAAATAAGTGACCTTTGTAATAATAATATTCACATCACCCGAGAATTAGGGTATTTTCATCTTCTATACATATATTCCAGTTAAGTTGAAATTTCTTCAATGGTGACAGAATAGGAGATTAAAATGTGTATCTCCCATACTCCCATATGGTCCAATGTTGTACTATGGTCCGCGCTGGCGGCCATGTTTTTTTTTTTTTTTTTTTTTTTTTTTTTTTTATGTCAGAACGAAATCAGCAATTTTTGTAAAGGACCTTCCATGCATCATTCTTATAAAGTTTGGTTGATTTATATATTGATTTCAGAGGAGATTATAACAATATGTTTTTTCCGAAGGGTCCAATATTAAGTTTCCATATAGTAATTTGATTCAGTGGTTTTAGAGAAGAAGGTGAAAACGTGATTTACCTTAGGGTAAAATGTTAAACTATGTTCCGCGCTGGTGGCCATGTTTTTTTATCGACACAATATGACCAATCTTCTTTTCAGGAACTTCCATACATCATTTCTGTAAAGCTTTGTTGAATTTTCTATAGTGGTTTCAGAGGAAAAGGTGAAAATATGATTTTCCAATAGTGTCTAAATAATGTTTAACTATATTCCCAGCTGACGGCCACGTTTTACACTCATTCTCATTTTTATGGCCGAACGGACGGGTAGATTTCTGGAATTTGGACTTTCGGGTTTTATAAGAATTTGATTGTTATATGAATACTTCATAATCCAACAATGGCCACTCTATGTACCTATTATCTATTGTTGTGCCGTGGTGCAAACGATACCCCTGAAAACACCATTGTAATTTACGTGACTTTGGTATGAACAATTTATTTTAGCTGATAAAACAAACAAGTTTTACACTAAAAATGTTTGCTTTAAGTTTATTGAACAGAAAATACAATGACATGTGAAAGGATACTTGGAACGAACATTTAGCTGGAAACATGAACCAACAAGAAGAAAATTAAAACACTCATACTTAGCAAATATTGTCTATAAATCTGATTATAAAACCAGCTCATGTTTCAAATACCCTAGTATTATGCAGCGAACGTGAATAACTTATTTAGGAACAACAGAACAACAAACGACATGTCTGAAACCTAAAACACAGTAGGTAACGTCGTCCTGCGAGAACATGATTTGCTACGATAAATTGTCCTGCTATTCTCCGATTGTCCCGGATTCAGTACGAATAATATTGAAAAAATGTAAACATGCAGACGCTTTCATCATAATTCTTAAGATAGGTTGCTTTCCTTAAATTTGAATAGTTTTCAAATATCATACTACACGTTTTTAATCTCTCAAATTCATGAACGCGTATTTGAAATATAAACAAAATTCCAGTTTCCTTAAAAATACAGTTTTCTGTATAATTAAAGCACAAATTTACAAATAAAACCACTCACAGTGTCAACACTTCAAATACCTCAAAATCCGACAAGAGAACAAGTAGTTGATATGGCAAAAAGCCGTAGGTTTTCAAAAAACGTTTTTTTGAAAACCTACGGCTTTTTGCCATTGTTAACTACTATCCAGGAGCATGTGACAAAAAACGTGTTTACGATTTTTGTTTCTANATTGTCAATGATTTGGGTAGTACCCATCAAGGCAAATAATTTGATGAAACATTATTGTGGTATGATGTGTAGTTGTTGAGAAATGAACTTAAACACAAAATTTAACAAAAGTCATTCAAGCATGAAAGGTCATGGATCCCTAATTGTTAGTGAATCTGGTAGTAATTATTAAGGTGCATGTACTGATGTGGTATTATTAAAATATTACAAGAGGTTACCAAATTATGGACCTAAACGCAAAACTTAACATTGGGACGTGCAGACATACAAACGGACGGATGGACGTAGGGATGGACAAGGGCAAATCTATATGCCCCTTCCACTTCGTGGCGGGGGCATAAAAATCAATACAGTTGATGTGGAACATGTTAGTAAATAGAAATGGACTTTAATCATTCTACCTAACCAAGTCGCTCATGCATAAACTGGTCACATACAGCATCTGAAGCATGCATGTTGTTGTCATCCCAAAATGCGTCATACATAACAATATGGCTAATGTGGGACATGTCAGTAAATGGGAATCGACTTTAACCATTTTACCTAACCAAGTCACTCATGCAAAAACTGTAGGTCACAGACAGCATCGGAAGCATGCATTGTTATTGTCATCCCAAAATGCATCATACATACCAATATGGTTGATGTGGGATATGTCGGTAAGCTGGAATAGACTTTAACCATTCTACCGAACCAAGTCACTCATGCATAAAATGTAAGTCAGAGACAGCATCCCAAGCACACATTCTACAAATCATCCAAAAATGATCGGCTGATGTGGGACATGTCAGTAAGCAGGAATGGACTTTAACCATTCTACCTAACCAAGTTGCTCATGTGTAAAATGTAGGTCAGAAACAGCATGGAAGCATGCATTCCAGTCATCATCCAAAAATGCATCAGGCATACCAATATGGTTGATGTGGGACATGTCAGTAAGAGGAAATGGACCTTAACCATTCTTCCTAACCAGATGCCGACTCGGATGCTAGGGGCATCACATAAGCTAAAAATCATAGAAACTAAAACAAACATAGGTAATCAATGATTACAAAGTTCGCCTCATTATGGCACATTGTCGCAGCAACCAAATTTTGCCTGGAAGCCGACATACTATCAAAATTGCATGCATAGACCTAATTTTGTCTGAATGCTGAGCTACCATCACAGATGCATGCACATGCACATGCAAGATGATTCTACCACGTACAGTCCCAGAGATCTAATCCCTGACATGAACTTGAATGTAAGTCACTAAAGCAGAAAATGTAGGTCAAAGTGACCGAATTTTGCCTGGATGTTGACCTACCATCAGAGATGCATGCATATGCAAGGTTAGATGATCATACCATGTACAGTGACTGAGATATCAACTCGAATGTAAAATCGAATGTAAGTCAGTTAAGCGGAAAATGTAGGTCAAAGTGACCTAATTTTGCCTGGATGCTGACCTAACATCAGAGATGCATGCATGTGCAAGGTTAGATGATCCTACCATGTACAGTGACCGAGATCTGAATATTGGACGTAAACTTGAATGTAAGTCACTCAAGCGGAAAATGTAGGTCAAAGTGACCTAATTTTGCCTGGATGCTGACCTACCATCAGAGATGCATGCACATGCACAGTTAGATGATCATACTATGCATAGTTACTGACATATGAACTTGGATGTAAATTTAAATGAAAGCCACTCAAGTGGAAAATATAGTCAGAAACCTAATTTTCTTTGAGGCTGTGAGATAGCCCAAGATGCACCTGCATGCAAAGTTTGATGATCCTACCCTTCATAGTTACCAAGATATATACTCAAATGGGGATGCGAACGAGGATGCCAGGGGTACTCCAATAGTCCCCCCTCAACCCCTAAAAATCATTGTGCTGAACAGGTCTGTATCTTACCAATTACATGTAATTATAATGAAACTAAACAATGTTTCCATTAAAAATTTTTAAACTAGAGAAACTGACTCACTAATATTATAGCCCCGTTCCCTCGCTGAATTCCAGAAAATAAAATCTGATCAAATTTTCAAATAGCTGGTGCACAATGGCAATATTTACTAAACATTCTGTAGAAGTTTCAGTGAATTTCATCAAGTGGTCTAGGAGGAGTTGTCACCACAATGTAGGTACCCTATGGCAGACAGACAGACACCATGATCACTATACCGCCCACTAAAGCAGGGGATATAAACATAATAAATATGTAATTCTATGTATGTACAGCTCAGTAATTTAAATTATTCCATTTCTGATCTAATTTAATAATGGTAATACCATCATCATCTCCGTCATCATCCTGTTCATCGTCTCCATCATTGTCTTCTTTACCATCATCATCATCATCATCATCATCATCATCAGAGAGATGTAATCGAAGTTCCATTTCATCATCATCATCCTCTTCTTCAGCTTCATCATCACAGAAAGGATTTTTCTGTAAACAGATATTTCCAATAATAAAATTCTCCATCAAATATTAGATAATTTTGGTGGTAATTTATGGTTGTTTAATATTGTTGTTAGTATAAAGAATCACAATAGAGAGAAGTATTTCTCTTTTGCTACACTTTGTTCTTTAAATAAGTATAAAGAATCACAATAGAGAGAAGTATTTCTCTTTTGCTACACTTTGTTCTTTAAATACATGTACTAACAACAGACAGAATCACTGTTCCATTGCTATACTTTCATTCTATTTAACATACATGTACATGTTTGTATGTACTCAAATTTTGTTTATTTTTTTATTGTATATTCATAATCACACCATCTAGCTTCTCATCAAAGGATAGAAGTAATGTTTCCCATAGCTTCTCATCAAAGGATAAAAGTAATGTTCAAACTGAAGAATTCTTGAATTTTTCATATGAGGACAAATTCCAATTATAGCAAGATAAACCAAAAAAAGTTAATAACCAAATTGCAAAGTGCACATCTACAATATACATTGTGCAGTAGTCTTGAAAGTTTTTTCTTTAGTACAATTTATGAGGACTTACAGATAATGGATGAATACTTTTAGAAAACAAAATGCATGATGCAAAACAGGAATATATACTGAATCATTAATTTAAGTTCACTGAAAAGTACAAAACAGTTCAGAGGGAGTTGCTATAATTATCCCCCCGCTTAGCGAAAGCGGGGGGGATTATGTAATGCAGTCCGTCCATACATATGTACGTACGTGCGTTTGTAATGCTCCCCGATAGCTCTAGAACTATAAGAGATACAAATTTGAAACTCGGCACCATACTAGAGTATGATCAGAAGTAGCGCACTGTGGATTTGGAATTTAGGTCAAACGCCCTAGGTGCAAATTATGGGCGAAAATGAATTTTCGCAATATCCAATAATTGAAGAAATTTCGAAGGCCATTTGGGCTAGACAGTTGAAACTCGGATATGGACTCACATATTATGTAGCAACTTCACAGAGGGTGTCGGAACTTTGGTATGACCCCTCAGGGCATGGCCTCTAGGGGGTCCAAAAAACGAAAAAATCGATTCCGCTGGAACTCCTCTTACACCTTAAATCGCAGAAACCTTGTAATAAGGGTATAAGTAACACTATAAAAGTTGTCTGTTCCGAAGGTTTCGGAATTTTGAAATCGCCCTCAGGGCGGAAAAATGAGCGAAAATGTATTTCGAGATATCCAGTAATAAGCGAAATCTTCTGAAGTATTCATGTTTGGAAGCTGAAACTTTGTAAGCAAGTTCGATTATATGCATTTCATTTACTGATGATAGCAGACTTTTAGTATGACCCCTGGGGGCATGCCCTTAAAGGGCTAAAAAATGTTAAACAATTAGTACTCATCAGAACGACTGGAACTCTATGTATAATTTCGATTTTGTGTTTTATATTTTCATGAGGAATTATTGGAATTGCTCTTTGAAAACGTTCTAAGCTTTTGGAATTTAGACCCCGGTGCCAAATTTGGTAAATTTCCTGAAAATGTCAAAGACTTATAATTTTTGAAATTTCAACATGAAGTTTTATAATTAAGCAATATTTTAATGTCATCAGCTAGTATGAACACTAGGATTCCAAAAATATGATTCTAATTTTGGTAACTTTCCTGAAACTCTCAAAGACTAATTATTTTTGGAATTTTACGAAGCAACCATATCTTTTCTGATGCCTTATAGTTTTAACTAGACATCGGAGAGATGGCAGCCATCTCTGTGGGCCCCGCTGTATAATAAGTGCAAATTTAAGTGTGTGTGGACACAATACAGGTGTGGACACTTCACAAGTATGGACACCATCATATTTTCAAGATATCAACAGAATGTAAGCAATAATCTGACCTTGAAGATAAAGGTCAAGGTCAAAGGTCACCAATCATGGTTCATGACACATCGTCTTGAAGTGATCTATCTACATGTAAAATATCAAAAGCCTATCTCAAAAGACAAAAAAGATATAGCCAAGACACAACTTGTCAGTACGAAAGCAAAAATCTGACCTTGACGACAAAGGTCAAGGTCAAAGGTCGCCAATCATTGCTCATGACACATCGTCTTGAAGTGTTCTATCTACATGCAAAACATCAAAAGCCTATCTCAAAAGACAAAAAAGTTATAGCCTGGACACGACTTTGTTACGGACGGACGGACGGACGGACGGACAGACAGAGTGATTACTATAGGGCGTCCGCCACATAGTGGCACGGCCCTAATTATCATTTTCAATGGTAAGATTGCAAAAAACCTTGATTCTAATTTTGGTAAAGTTCCTGAAACTCTCAAAGACCCATTATTTTTTAGAATTCTACCTAGCAACCATATCTTTTTCAATTATTTAGAGTTATAATGATGAATTTCAACTGTCACGTTGAAAGAATCTTTGATTCTAATTTTGGTAAATTTTGTGAAACTCTCAAAGACCCATTATTTTTGGGAATTTCACCTAGCAACCATATCTTTTTTGATGCCTTTTAGATTTAATAATCATTTTCAATGGTCAGATTGCAAAAAACTTTTATTCTAATTTTGGTAAAGTTCCTGAAACTCTCAAAGACCCATTATTTTTTGGAATTCTACCTAGCAACCATATCTTTTTCAATTATTTAGAGTTATAAGGATGAATTTCAACTGTCAGGTTGCAAGAATCAATGATTCTAATTTTGGTAAATTTCCTGAAACTCTCAAAGACCAATTACTTTTTGGAATTTTACCTAGCAACCATATCTTTTTTGATGCCTTATAGT
>MJUU01053385.1:176634-188959 GCA_002080025.1 Modiolus philippinarum
AAGACCAAGCTATATACCAAATATCATTGACCTATGGCTTGTAGTTATTGAGAAACAGACTTAAGCAAAGAAACTTAACCTGGTCACTGGACCGTGAAATTGAGGTCAAGGTCAAAAGCCATATGGCAGACGGACATGTACTAACCAAGACCAAGCTATATACCAAATATCATTGACTTCTAGCTTCTAGTTATTGAGAAATGGACTTAAGCAAAAAAACAACCTGGTCACTGGACCGCGAAATATAGGTCAAGGTCACATGATTTTGGGTCCGACAGATAGGGTTCGCCGTAAGCTACATATGGACCAAATATAAAGTTGGTACATCAATGGCTTCTGTATTAAAACTTGAGTTTACGCCGCCGTCGCCGTCATACTTTGCACGCCTATGTCTCGCTTTCGTGACTTTCGTCGCGGGCGAGACAATAAAGGAGTATGTAACTTATATAAAGATACAAATAAACTCAAGATTCCTTTTCAGTACTTTGATAGAAAAATAGAAAAATATTTTCTTTTTAAATTTAGGGCTGTTCCAGAAATAATTGTATGGGGGGTTGGAAGGCACTTTTTATAAGGACCCACCATGCATAAAATTTTAATTCCAATGTCTCAATGCTTCTTCAGTGAAAGTCTCATATTTACCCCGCAACCCATCAAATTTTAATTAAAGTGCCTTCCAACCCCCCATTCAATTATTTTTGGAACAGCCCTTACCTCTTATAAGTCTTTGTGTTTCACTGTGTAATTTCATCTTTTCCTCCTGTTCAACTTTCTTCTTTGGTTTTGATGCCTTTTTTGAAGCTCCCTATTTCAAATACATATAAGGATCAGCAAAACATCTTCACAAGATAGCATAAAGGGGCTAAAGATGAAGATAGCATAAAGGGGCTACAGATGAATAAATCTAATCAATCATGCAATGCACAGGTGCTGAATAATCCATATTATTTGCAGTCAAGAGATTACATAGTAGTTGTATTACTCTACAAATTTTCTTAAATTTTGATTAACAGGCCAAAAAATATAACTGTATGCTATTGGATTTTGCTGGTAATGCTGACCAAACTGAAATATCTGAGGAGTATGACCATAATTTATTGCGGGAAATTGTGTTTATAGCTAGACACACCATGCCCCAACATTTTTGGATGATTCGTTATCATGGAAATCTGAAACAAAGTGAGCCCATTCAAATACCAACATAGCACTTCAAAAATGGAAACGGATAATATGCATATTTTTACATCATGACTAACAATCCTACTACATATGAAAGCAATCCATCAAGATGTTTCAGAGCAGTTGCAATAACAAGATCACATTTTGGCAGTTCACCGAAAAAAACAAATCTGAAAACAATCCGTCACGTTTGTTTCAGATAGTTGTGCTGACAAGATGTACATTTGTAGTTAAGGGCTTTTCCAGGAAAAAATGTACAGGGGGGCAGGAACGCCAGTCATAATTTAGGGTACCACCACCATAATTTTAATTATTTTTTCAGGTATAAGCAATAAGTATAGTTAAGTTTAACACTCCCCCACCAAGGTAAAAAAAAATAATTTGCGTTCCTGCCCCCCTGTACTTTTTTTTCTGGAAAAGCCCTAAGCAGAAAAACCGTCAAAGTCACATAACTTTAACAAAATTTGTTTGATTAGAACATACATCTGATCATCATGACCAACATTCCTACCAAATATGAAGCAATCTATCAAGTGGTTTCAGAGGAGTTATGCTCCATTCGGTAGCTTACCTTTTTCAATTTTTTCAGTAGTTTTGGATCAATAGCAGCTTCATCAAATCCTTCATCTTCCCCTTCATGGTTACTGTCTGATGCTGTATCCTCTCCTGTAAAAACAAATTTACAAAATCCTGTATCAAACTGGATCAAGATGTGTTTGTGAAACACTACATATGCCCCCAGATTCTATGTAATTATATGGGAAAACAGCCAATTTTACCACTTTTCAACCTCTGTGACCTTGACGTTTGATCTGACCTAATTCTTTGGGGCATATTTATGCTCCTCTTGACTAGACCTATACACTTGCCAAGTATTAAAAGTCCATCTTGCATAGTACAAAAGTTATTTATTTTCCAAGTAAAAACTCCCAATTTAAACCCTTTATTCTAAAATGGGTAGAGCCACTTTGGGTCTCGTTTATTGAAAATGGTTTTAATTGTTCAATATCAATTTAAACTTGCTACCTACAGAAAAATACTGTATCAAGATCTGACGAAAAACTAAAAATGTTATTTTTTCCATTTGGCCCCTTTTGGGCCTCTTGTTTCTCAAAAACGGAAAATGCTACCTCAAATCTATCGGCATACTCCAGTTGCAAAATTTTATTCGCAATAAAATAAAGCAAACCCTATCTAAATACGACAATAAGGATTCTACATTTAAATATGGTAAAACAGCCAATTTAACCCCTTTTTAACCTCTGTGACCTAGACCTTTGACCTGACCTAATTTTTTTGGCACATTTATGTTCCTCTTGGCTAGACCTATACACTTGGTAAGCATGAAAAGTCTATCTTACATAGTTCAAAAGTTATAGCCAAGGTTCAAGTTTGGGACACACGGACAGACACACAGACAGGGCAAAAACATCATACATTTTGTAGGATTAATAAACGCTCATTTTTTAGGAAATTATCTATGTATAAACTCCGGCAGCTCACTCACAAACTGAATAAAGTTCGAAGGACTTTATGTAAAGTTTGTGAGTGAGCTGCCGGAATTTATAAATACATAATTCCCTAAAAATCCGTGTTTAATTCCAATTTTGCACGTTAAAAACTGCGTGATCCATGTTAACGACGTCTTTATATGCTGCACTATATTTTTACGGAGCGGATTAACGGGCAAACGGAAATATCGAAAAATATTTCCGTTTGCTATTCATGACGTTGACCAATGAAAATTAACGTTACCATTACATTTGGAATTATTTCTGATTAGCTAGTTCTATTTACTTTTTAAAATTTTGTATAATTATTATCTCAAGTCCTTCAAATTATCTTATATGGCATTATTCTATCCATGCTGCTTACAATAACTCACTTTTACACAAGTATTCACTGTCACTGTCAATATAATAAAGCATACAGATATAACAACACCATAACATTGAGAATGAGTTTATTTTTCCAAAACAGAAACAGATTTAACAGTTTACAGTTTTGTCTGAATATACACATACCATCCAATATCTAACATCAATTGAAATAATTGAACAAATGAAACAAGGTCATGGATCTGTGAAACCTATGATGCTCTCATATGATACCTATAGACTAAAGGTTGATTTTCATGAACAATAGTCAAAGATAAAAAATACATTCTCACTCTTTGTGTAATTTGTACATGTCTTCTAGTACATACCACTGTTTCTATTATTACATTCACTGTCCTCTTCTGCATCAAACAAATCACTGTTACCAAATATAGACTTCTTCTGCAATAGCAAAATACATGTATCTGTTTACAACAAAAAATGCACAAATCAGGAGGCTCTCAAGAGTCTGTATGGCTCAAGTGAAGACTTACAGTCAGTCCAATAAACCTCCGACAAAGGGTATCTTTTTTCAACTGTGTAATATAGGGTCTTAAGTTAAATCATGTTCTCTTGAATAAAGTGTGACCTGCTGAGCATCATTTTCTGAAGGGAATTATACAGAGCCATTTCTATAATTTTTGCACTAATTGGAAAAGTATTTTTGTTTCTACAAAAATTAGAGCTATGGAGTAAATGTACATTAGGTGAAATCCCTGCTGATACATGGTAAAATTAAGTAAATGGAACCATGCTTTTATTGTTGATCTCGATCTTAATCTTCATCAATGTATGTTCCCCAATGGTGTCCTTTTTGGATAGGTTGAATAATCTGCCAGATAAGCCACAATAAAGCTAGTGTGAACCAAGTTTGGAAGCCAAGTGTCTTTGATGTGCTTTCCAGTGTTCAATATCAAACAATGTTTTGTATCGACGACCATTTCAGGGCTAATGTGACAGAGTAATTGTCAATACTTAATAATTACCTCTGTGTATGGTTGGCTTTCATTTACATGTCTCTCTTCCTTATCTGTTAAATAAATATATATACAAGTTAATTATGTAAATATATTCAATGTAAGTTAATTAATGTACCATATACATGTAATTCATTTATAATCTATACAAAGTTACAGGTTTTAAAAATGATATTAGTTATTGCTACATTGATACATTTTTATATTTGACTCACAAGATATTTAACCAGTGATAATGTTAGTAGTCAATTTAACAATTGAGTGGAAGAATATCAGGCTCAGGATTAAAATCCCGTCACAAATAAAAATCTAGTTACCCTCTCCATCTTCACTATCTGATTCAATACTTGTTCTCTTTATAATCTGCAAAAACAATTGTTATACTTAAATTAATAATATTTGTTAAGTTTTAATCAACTTTGAAAATGGGGTAATTTTCTAAATGAATACTTAGAATTTTGTCTCATGGAAATCTTCCTGATGACACTTCATCTTGTCAGGTATATCTAATATTATGGACCAAAATTTACGAAGACATTATTTTTCTTCTTAAATTTAAACCAGAGGCTCCCAGGAGCCTGTATCGCTCACCTGGCTTTCAGTTGCCACAATCAAGGTAACAATGTAAGTTATACAGTTGATCTTCAGTTTCTCAAACTTTCGTAGCTGCTCGAACACCAGAGATGCCAACCCATCTGATGAAAAATAGGATTATTCACCGCACTTAGTGGGGTCCTCTCACGATCGGGGTCATGGGCAGCTCGCGGCTCCCAGAAGCTCTGGGGATTCAGAAACTTTTGGACTTTTGTATCCAGCCATCACATTTTGTCAAGATTGGCCATTTTTATCAATCTGATATCAGACAAACGTTTTTTATAACAGGATTTTCAAGCGTGGAAGTGATCAATATTATAAAAATAGTAATGGTGCATTACATGATACCCCGCCGCGTTCCACAAAATTTCTAAGTAAAAAGGGACATAACTCCAGAACTATGTGTAACAATGAACCCAAAATTATACTTGGTATGTGTTTTGTGGTAAACAATTTACATACCAAGTTTGAAGTCTATGTTATTTCATTCACAATTTATGAGTACTAAACCCTAAAATTTGCAAAATTTCAAAGTTTCAGGGGGCATAACTCCAGAACCCCTTGGACTTCTGCGACCAAAATCTAAGATGACCTGATTTTTGTTTTAAACTACTATCATACAAAGTTTGAAGACCTTGAGTTATTTCGTTCACAAGTTATCAGTCGGAAACCCTAAAATTTGCAAAATTTCAAAGTTTCAAGGGGCATAACTCCACAACCCTTTAGACCTCTGAACCCAAAATCGTACTTGACCTGAGTGTTGTAGTAAACAACTTACATACAAAGTTTGAAGACCTTGTGTTATTTCGTTCACAAGTTATCAATCGGATACCCTAAAATTCGCAAAATTTCAAAGATTCAAGGGGCATAACTCCAGAACCCCTTTGACCTCTGAACCTAAAATCAAACTTGACCTGAGTTTTGTGGTAAACAACTTGCATACCAAGTTTGAAGACCTTGTGTTATTTCGTTCACAAGTTATTAGTCAGAAACCTTCCAGGGACGGATGGACGGACAGACAGACAGACGGACGGACGGACAGACAGACGGACGAACGGACACACGACTGAGGGTATCACATAATACCACACCACTTCGTTTCAGAGGAGAAGATCTTTGAAAGTATTTTCCCATAGGGTCCAATGTTAAAACTATGATCCCCGCTGGCGGCCATCTTGGATATAGCGCGGATCTGAAAAACAACTTCTTGTAAGGGACCATCTAAGGACTATTGTGGCCAAGTTTGGTTTCAATTGGCTCAGTAGTTTCAGAGGAGAAGATCTTTGAGTGTTTTCCCATAGGGTCCAATGTTAAAACTATGATCCCCGCTGGTGGTGGCCATCTTGGGTATAGCGCGGATCTGAAAAACAACTTTTTTGTAAGGGACCATCTAAGGACTATTGTGGCCAAGTTTGTTTTCAATTGGCTCAGTAGTTACAGAGGAGAAGATCTTTGAAAGTGTTTTCCCATAGGATCCAATGTTAAAACTACGATCCCTGCTGGCGGCCATCTTGGATATAGCACGGATTTAAAACATTTTTTTGTAGGGACCATCTAAGGACTATTGTGGCCAAGTTTGGTTTCAATTGGCTCAGCAGTTTCAGAGGAGAAGATCTTTGAAAGTGTTTTCCCATAGAGTCCAATGTTAAAACTATGATCTCTGCTGGCGGCCATCTTGGATATAGCGCAGATCTGAAAAACAACTTTTTTGCAGGGGACCATCTAAGGACTATTGTGGCCAAGTTTGGTTTCAATTGGCCATGTAGTTTCAGAGAAGAAGATCTATGAATGAAAAGTTTAAGCCGGACAGACGACGGACGAAAAGTGATGGCAAAAGCTCACCCTGGCTCTAGCCAGGTGAGCTAAAAATCGGGGAAACTCAGCCGAAATCAGAATGGTTGGCATCTCTGGAACACCACCAATAGCTTGAACTGTATTTAAAGTCTGATCATGTTTTACTATATTTCTTTGTTGGGCTTTTTTGACAAAAAACGTTCTTGCTTAGGACCACTTTCGACATAAGATTTGAAGTCAATACGTAATTTTGTAAATGACAGTCAACAAATAATTTTCAACATCGGTTTTGAAGTCGCAACATCAATATCTATTTGGAAACCAAATTTCATTGAAATTGGACAATGTTGAATTTTCCCGCCTTTTTTGGTGGCCATTTTGAAAATGGCGTTCAGAGAACAATTTTCAACATCAGTTTTTGAAGTTGCAACATCAATATCTATTTGGAAACCAAATTTCATTGAAATCAGAAAATGTTGAATTTTGCCGCCTTTTTTGGCGGCCATTTTGAAAATGACATTCGAAGAACAATTTTTAACATCGGTTTTGAAGTTGCGACATCAATACCTATTTGGAAACCAAATTTCATTGATATCAGACAACGCTGATTTTTCCCGCCTTTCTTGGCGGCCATTTTGAAAATGGCGGTCAAAAAACAATTTTCAACACTGGATTTGAAGTCGCAACATCAATATCTATTTGGAAACCAAATTTTATTGAAATTGAACAATGTTAAATTTTCCCGCCTTTTTTTGGCAGCCATTTTGAAAATGGTGGTGAAAGAACGATTTTCAACACCACTTTTGAAGTCAGCACAGCATGGCAAACATTTTATCAATTTAAACTTAACCTTTCTTCTATAGTTTTGGAAATAAGACGAAAAATATGAAAATTTTGAAAATTCTGTGAAAAAAGGGCAGTAACTCCTACAAGGGTTTTTGGATTTTCTCCAAAATTTCAGGGTGGGTAGATCTTGTTATGCTGAACATTTTTGCAATTTAAAGTTGACCTCTATCTGCTATAGTTTCTTTGATAAAAAATAAAAAATATTAAAATTTTGAAAAATTTTCGGAAAAAGGGCAATAACTCCAAAACTGGTAATCAGATTTTCTTCAAAATTGCAGGGCAGGCAGATCTTGCCATGCTGATCACTCTAATTCCATGTCAGATTTAGATATCTGTAACGGTTTTGAGTTACTTGCCAAAAACAGCAATTTACCCCTATGTGCTATTTTTAGTAATGGCAGCCATGTTGTTTGGTCCTCAGACTAATCGAACATAATTTTGAATCTAGATACCCTAGTAATGATTCAGGCCAAGTTTGTTAAAATTGGCCCAGCGGTTTCAGAGGAGAAGATTTTTGAAAAAGTTTACGACGGACGGACGCCAAGTGATGGCAATAGCTCACATGGCCTTTTAGGCCAGGTGAGCTGAAAAAGTTTAACATTTGGGTTAACCAAACGTTGATGACAACACCGACGACGGATTCTATGGTTGCTACATCTCGCCTTCCCAACATTTGTTGCAGTCGAGACAAAAAGAGGCATAACTCCCATAAATATTAGCCAATCAATTCGGCCAGACAATATGCACTACTATAAAGCAGGATGGTCAACAATCTTGTGAAGTTTGGTTGAAATCCGATGAAAGATGTAAGAGAATTGGCATCCAGAATCTTTGTGACAGATACAAGGATAGCTGATACGGACAGATGGCAGACAGATGGAAAAGACAAAAACAAAATGTCTCCCCTTGAGAGGGGGGAGACATAATAATTATTTGGACATTAGGCCATTCCAAAGTAAGGCAAAAATTTTTAAAAATCTGTGTTTCCGGTAACCCGACCGACCCTAGATTTTTGGGGCTCAAATTGTCTACCCTAAAGTTTCTTTGGCAATTTTTAAAGAAGCACTGTTAAAGTCTAGAAGTTACTCTCTATATGTCTATGTAAAAAGTTTTGGAAAAATAAAACAAGTGTAGACACAGAAATATCTCCCCTGTATATGCATATCTTTACCAAAATACCAGACTGGCATGTGCACACCTAGATGTAACAGTAGACCATATATGATGCCTGTAATTGTTCTAGTTAAAAAGAAATGATCAAAGTTAATGAACCATGAAATTGAGGTCAGGGCTAGATGTAGCAACAGACCAAATATGATGACTCTAGGTATCATAGCTACAGAGAAATAGGCGTTGAAGTAAAGAAATGTTCAGAGTCAATGAACCATGAAATTTAGGTCAAGGCTACATGACAGATGTCAGACTGGCATGTGCCTACCTTGATGTAACAGTAGACCAAATATGATGACTGCAAGTGTTCTAGTTAAAAAGAAATGATCAAAATCAATGAACCATGAAATTGAGGTCAAGGCTAAATGACAGGTGTCAGACTTGCATGCATCCATCTAGATGCAGCAATAGACTAAATATGATAACTCTAGGTATCATAGGTACAGAGAAATAAGTGTTAAAGCAAAGAAATTTTCAAAGTCAATGAACCGTGAAATTGAGGTCAAGGCTACATGACAGGTGTCAGGCTGGCATGCATCCATCTAGATGCAGCAATAGACTAAATATGATGACTCTAGGTATCATAGCTACAGAGAAATAAGTGTTAAAGCAAAGAAATTTTCGAAGTCAATGAACCATGAAATTGAGGTCAAGGCTACATGACAGGTGTCAGACTGGCATTCACCCACGTAGATGTAGCAATAGACCAAATATGATGACTCTAGGTATCATAGCTACAGAGAAATAACTGTTAAAGTAAAGAAATGTTCAAAGTCAATGAACCATGAAATTGAGGTCAAGGCTACATAAAAGGTGTCAGACTGGCAGGCACCCGCCTAGATGTAACAATAGACAAAATATAGTATGTCTATATATTACAGTGTCTCAGAAATTGACTTGAATGTAAAACTATGTCGCAAAATTTACAAAGTCACTGAACCGTGCAAATGAGGTCGAGTTCAAATGACAAGTGGCAGACTGGCATGCACCTACTAAGATACATCAATACACTTAATATAATGGATCTATGTATTACATATTCAGAGAAATCAACTTAAATGTGAAACTATGTCGCATTTTTATGAAGTCATTGAACCATGAAGACAAGTTCAAGGTCATCTGAAACATGTGATACCATCAGCTACCTGTGGACAAAAGATGTTGCATATAAGTAATATACATTAAAAGTTATTAAGGTTTTATGAAAGTTTACGACGATGACGCCACCGCCGGAGAGTAACACCTATGTCTCGCTTTCAGCGACTTTCGTCGCAGGCGAGACAAAAATATGCCTACCTACCGACCCTAATTTTGAAGAGCATGTTACTGGAAAAACAGGTATTTTTTTTTTAGGCCTAAACAAGAAGTGTCATCTAAAGGCATCCAGATGTACCCCCTCCCACACTTAACCCTGAATCAATATGGTATTAAAGTATAAGTTCATAATATAATATTCCAAAAGAATGGGTATAAAGTCATTATCAAATTATCTTCCCTTCAAGGTGTTGGATTATAATTTAATTTCCTCATGCACATCTCCTTATAGTGTCCTTCATTTGTGTAAAGTTTCATCTGAATCCTTCCAGTGGTTCAATAGGAGATTTGTTTGCAAGAAAATAATTGCAGAAGAAATTGATGATAAGTCAAGGTCAAACTAGAGCTATGGCGAATTGACAGACAGAGTTATGGACAGGGTGGTCTTGTATACACCAACCTTTGTTTGCAGGGGATAATTACCTCCCTTCATTTATTCAGAAAATATTTTTATTCCTTCATGTACATTTCCATATAGTATCATTCCTTTGTGTAAAGTTTCATCACAATATTTTCAGTATTTTAAAAGGACGTGCTAAGAGTTAATCCGTGCAGATGGAGTATATGAATGGTCAAAGTCAAATTATCTCCCCTTCATGGTTTCGTCCAATGATAATATTCATTCATGCACATTTTCACATAGTGTTCTTCCTTCGTGTTAAGTTTCATAAAAATCCTACAAGTGGTTGAAGAAGAGTTGTTCTTATGAGGTAATCTGGGTGGATGGAATCAATGAAATGTCAAAGTCAAATTATCCCTACTTCCTAATTTCAGTTTAATTATATTCCTTCATACACATCTCCATAACATGGTCTTCTTTTGTGCAAATTTTCATCAAAATCATTCAAGTGGTTTGCAATTAAAAGAAATGTGGACAGACAGAAAAGGTGATTCCTGTATACCCTCCAAAATTCATTTGCGGTTGGGGTGTATAAATATCAAACTTTTGAAAAACTAAAGGCAGGCAAGGAATTCTTTTAAATCAATTTTAGAGAAAATTGATGTCTATTTCAAAGAGAATGACTTAAAATGAGCTTAAATTCAAAACAAAATCTTTTACAGAATCTAACAAAAAATGTTGGGAGGGATGAGAATTCTTTTTTTTTCCAAGCTATACAGGCAAGAAAATGTATTATTTTACAAAGGTTTTGAAATTTAGATCACCCATATGATGTGTTTCACCTTGCACTTTATACATATTTAATTTTCTGATCTTGCATAAGAAATAAACATCAACTTATATTAGAAATAAATCTATTATAATCAGCATGAAATAATGTGTGTCTCTTGATAACTCATAAGTTACTATAGGGTAGTATGATAAAATAACTACATGTCCCATCATTTTACCTTTTTCCTTTTCTTTATTGTTGACAATAATGTTTCATTATCTTCGTCACTACTACTTCCTGTAATATCAATTCCAACAAAACATGAATAAAAATTATTTCAATTGATACATACATGTTATATTGCTTTCCTTGGTCTAACCAAGACTTTGTTTTAAAAAGAAGCAAAATACTTCTGATTTTTTTTTTTTATTTGCATATTGAACATATTTTTCCCCATGTGTATTTAATATTCTTTTTCTTTAAGAAGATATAAAAGCAATAACTTTCTGTGGTAGACAAGATGAAGGATAACCAAAAAAGAATACTTAGCAGCATTACAGCAGTTATCTTTTACACCACCAAAATCTTCAGTATGAAGACTATCTATGTAAACGCAGTGTCTTTTTTTTATATTGTTGACAAGTTTTGCTGAAAGGGAGGCATAAACGGGATTGTTACATAAAGTGGTAGTTTTTCCATTGCAATGGATCAACAAGTAGAGTAACAATTGTCAACATCACCAAAATGAAAGTGACAGTAAACATAATATAGAAATGAATTCTTACCACTGTTCAAAATTCTAACAAGATGGGAGCAGTCGGAAACGACAGCTAATCCCCTCGCCTGTAGTAATTAAATTTCCAAATTCAGTCAAGTTTCAAAAATATTAATTCTCAAAAGCAGCATTACTCTCCATGAAGCATCCACTGACTTAAGATGAATGATGTAGTATCTCAGATATGAACCTTAAAACAGACTATAACCTGAGTCATTGAAGCCTTAAATGTAGGTCAGAGTGACCCAATTATCATCAGAAGCAGCATCACTCTCCAAGACAAATCTAGTAACCAAAGATGATTGATGTGCCACATGTAGTTTCTCAGATATGAACCTTAATGCAATCTCTAACCTGAGTTACTGAAGCATAAAATGTAGGTCAGAGTGACCCAATTATCATTTGAACCTTAATGCAATCTCTAACCTGAGTCACTGAAGCATAAAATGTAGGTCAGAGTGACATAATTATCATTTGAAGCAGCATCACTCTCCAAGACGCATCCACTGACCAAAGATGATTGATGTGCCGCATGTAGTATCTCAAATATGTACCTTAACGCAAACTTTAACCTGAGTCACTGAAGCGTAAAATGTAGGTCAGAGTGACCCAATTATCATCTGAAGCAGCATCACTCTCCAAGACGCATCCACTGACCAAAGATGATTGATGTGCCACATGTAGTTT
>MJUU01053385.1:210212-225551 GCA_002080025.1 Modiolus philippinarum
GTTTTCCTAATAAAAAATTAAAAATATTAAAATTTTGAAAATTTTACGGAAAAGGGGCAATAACTCCAACATGGGTCCTCGGATTTTCTTCAAAATTGCACGGCGGGTAGATCTTGTCATTCTGATCATTTTTACTTTGTCAGATTTTTGATATCTGCTACGGTTTTTGAGTTATTTGCCAAAAACAGCAATCTACCCCTACATTCTATTTTTAGTAACAGCGGCCATGTTGTTTGGTCCTCGGACTAACCGAACACATTTTTTAAACTACATACCCTGGTGATGATCCAGGCCAAGTTTGGTTTCATTTGGCCCAGTAGTTTCAGAGGAGAAGATTTTTGAAGAAAAGTTTACGACGAACGGACGGACGGACGGACGGACGGACGGACGGACGACGGACGGACGACGGACGACAAGTGATGGCAAAAGCTCACCCTGGCTTTAGCCAGGTGAGCTAAAAAGAATACCATACCATATAAATTCAGAGAGACAAACAAACGTAACTTAGCGACCATTTGGTTTTTATGAGTGAATGACCATTTGATTTTTATCGGTGGAGGGGCTATAAAGGAATTCCGGGGAAAAAATTCAGGATCAGAAATTTAGTGAAAAAAATTATCAGTACTGGAGAAGGGTGAAAAAACATAAATAGGATGACAAAATATATGAAGCATCAACCAAAAAAAAAAAAAAAAATACAGGATTGGTTCCAGTGAGAAAAAAATAGTCAGGCTCAAAGATTTCATGGAAAATAATATATCCAGGAACAGATGTTCCTTCCAAGACTCCCCTCCCTACATAACATTCAAACGAAACGGTTGCTTCCTATGACAGACATAAACAGGGAGTTTGTCTCTCCTGCAGTTTGGAGTCCCCGTGAATTGGGAATGACACCGGATTCGGGATCTAACCTTTTTTGAACATTGGGCTCCAAACTCCAACACAAGGGCACGGGCTCCAACACTAGGGCTCCGGCTCGACCCACAGGACTTTGTGCTCCAAATACATGTGCACCGGGCAGTCAGAGAGCTGTGAAGCCCGTATTATAACCCTTATAAAACATTTGACTAATGTTCTAAAAAATGATCATCTACTTCAATGTTTCACGTCTAAAGTATTTTGTTGAGTTTGTTTTTGTTTTTGTTAGCCTTTTACTTTTTAAAACATCACTTTCCTAAACAAGGAATTTTTCACAAACACGTTTAGTTCAAGAAATGCTGCATCAATCATACGATGCACACAATGCAAAGGAAACAACGGCAGTAGAATACCGAAGGAACCAGGGAAGTGGTGATTACAAAAATCGAAGTCCAAAGAAAAGGCAAAAACGACAACAGAGAAAACCAAAGACAAAACAAGGACGCAAGACAGCCACAATGCACAGAAATAAAAAGAAGACGTGAAAATTCTTCAAAAACTTATAAGCATGTGCACCACAAATGATGATCTTATGGAGTAAGTTTCTCTATCCAGTTTGTACAAAAAGAAAACGCCACTTAGAACAGTTTGAACTGTAAAAATATAATTTTCACTGGTTTATTCAATTAGATACAAGGTTTTGCTCAAGGTGTGGATTTAGGGGGTGGCATAAGGGGGGTGCAGCCCAAAACCCCAAAAAAATATAATAACATCGGGTTTTGGTCACTATGGATTCCGCTGGCAGCAAGTAGTTTGACAATGGTCCACTTGGAAAAAAACGTACATGAAAGGAACAGGTATGATGGACTTTATTCAGTCCTTAGTGTGATTACTGACCCAATCCAAGGCAAACCTGAAGTGACGAGTAAAAAAGGTCATAAAAAAATTGTCAATCATTTTTGTAAATATACAACGATGTGTATATTGTGTTGGCTTACATGTAATAGAAAACAACCTTTTTCTGGGATTTTCACCCAACCCTAATTTTTTTTTTTTGAGCCATATTATTTTTTTTCTATATGCGTAAAAGGAAAATTGGTTGAGCAACACAGTTTTTTCTGGACAGAGTGAGGGCCAGATTTTTTTTCAAACAAGGTGCTGATCAGAGAATGTTTTTTTTTTCAGATATTTTGAGAACCATCAAGTTCCTTTCCTTTGTCCGTCTCTTCGTCAGAACTGATATATTTTGTTCACTGTGTAATCGAATACAAAATACCGAAGTTACTGTAAATTTAATGTCCACAGATGGCTATTTTGACAACTTGTCTCTTCAGTGAAAATCAAATTTAACCATGAAGACCGTAAAACTGATCAAATAACCTATAGGATGTAAACTGAAAGTCAAAATCAGTGTCTTATGAAAATAACTGCCATTTCTGGATGGTGTTTTTACATACAATGTAGTATGGGTAAAGGCATAAATAAGAAATTATTATTGAGCCTATTCTGTTGTATAGTAACACCATCACAGTAAAATAAATGTGGCTTATCCGAGAGCCGTTTGTCCTACAAGTTTATAAGAGCGTTGACTCCGTAAATTATTGTTGTAACGTTACATCAATTTTTCATAGAATTAGCATGGTATAGCAATGTTCCGTGAAATGTAGCTCCAGAATTTGAACCGTGACCTATGATTTTTTTTTACATAAAAACAATCGTCATGTCTTTGAGAATATTGTGTTAGTTTTTGGTAACCCTAAGTACTTGCGGTCTATCTTTCGAGACGTCAAACCTGAAACGACAGCAGAACAAGAGTTTTCAGAAGACAACATAGCTCGCGGGGGATTAGTGTGACCTCAATGCACAATAAATTTGAAAGGTACCATCACAAGAAAGTCACATACCAAATATAAACAACCTACCACTAAACAACTTCACTCTAGAAGCAAGATTAAAGTTTTTAAAAAATTGCCCTCAGGGCAAGGTCAAGGTCAAAATTTCTACAAATATGGTACCATCAAAAAGCTCTCATCATAAGGAAGTTACATATCAAATATGAACACCCTACCATTAAATAACTTAATTCTAGAAGCAAGGTTAAAGTTTTTCAAAAATTGCCCTCAGGGCAAGGTCAAGGTCAAAATGTCTACAAATATGGTACCAGTAGAAAGCTCTCATCACAAGGAAGTCACATAGCAAATATAAACACCCTACCACTAAAGCCTACCTTCTAGAGGCAAGGTTAAAGTTTTTTAAAAACTGCCCTCAGGGCAAGGTCAAGGTCAAAATGTCTAAAAATATGGTACCAGAAGAAAGCTCTCATCACAAAGGAAGTCACATAGCAAATATAAACACCCTACCACTAAAAGCCTACCTTCTAGAGGCAAGGTTAAAGTTTTTCAAAAACTGCCCTTAGGGCAAGGTCAAGGTCAAAATGTCTACAAATATGGTACCAGAAGAAAGCTCTCATCAAATAAAAAAAAAATTGAACATTTTTGAAAATTTAATGGAACCAGAGGCTCCCAGGAGCCTGTATCGCTCACCTGGCTTTCAGTTGCCACAATCAAGCTAACATTGTAAGTTATACAGTTGATCTTCAGTCTCTCAAATTTGGTAGCTCCAACAACACATCTTGAACTGTATTTAAAGTCTGATAATGTTTTACTATATTTCTTTGTTGGGCTTTTTTAACAAAAAAAAAGTTTTTTTCTAAGGACCACTTTCAACACCACTTTTGAAGTCGAGACATCGTTTTGTAAATGGCGGTCAATGAACAATTTTCAACATCGGTTTTGAAGTTGCAACATCAATATCTATTTGGAAACCAAATTTTATTGAAATCAGACAATGTTGTATTTTCCCACTTTTTTTGGCAACCATTTTGAAAATTGCCGTCAGCGAACAATTTTCAAGTTCAGTTTTGAAGTTGCGACATCAATTCCCACTTGGATACCAAATTTAATTGAAATCTGACAATGTTGATTTTTCTGCCTTTTTTGGCGGCCATTTTGAAAATAGCAGTCAACAAACAATTTTGAACATCAGTTTTGAAGTTGTGACATCAATATCTTTTTGGAAACCAAATTTCATTGAAATCGCTCAATGTTTAAATTTCCTGCCTTTTTTGGCGGAAGTGGTAAAAATAACTTAAAAATTATCAATTTCGGTATACTGAAATGTTTCTTCAATAAGGGAGGATAATTGATTCTGGCACAAGTCTATTGTCTTTTAATGACCAGAAAAGTTGGTTTTGAGGTGCAAACTGATGCATATAGGTCTGACATTGCCGGTTATTTGCAAATTGTCAGCCTCATTGAAATTTCCTTATTCTTTACTTCATCCCAATAAAATAACATCCAGAGTGTTGTATGTGCTCTACTTTTGACCACTGTACACCAGTTATAACTTTTATTATTTGAAAAATGCTGTGAGAGTCTCAAAATAAGTTTGTTTACAAAACAAGCCATATCAGGGGAAATAACTAGCATTTTTTATGGTATGTCCATAAACCAAACATTTCAGAAAATATGAATGAGGGAACCATGAACCAAAAATCTCAGACAATATGAATGAATGAACATCCTCGTTTGGTTAAAAAAACTTATCATAAAATAATTGTGTGAGAACCTCAACACTCCTAATTAATTCTTTTATAATGAGAAAACAATTATATTCACTTTTAATTAGTCAACTGTGACAATAGATGATTTGCCAATTAATTAAGGTCCATGCAAGTTCTAGTCAAATTTTGTGTTTTTTGGTCAAACCTTGAAAGGGAAATTACTCCTACACCGGACAAACAAACATGAAACATGCACACTTGTTTTAAAGTACGGTCTTCGTGCTTAGCCATCCTGGACAAAGTAGTGCCCTACACAATATTTATGATATTCTGCAGTAAGTTAGCATATTTTCGATTTTTTAATACTTTCCTACTCAATGAGAAGACAGTTCAAGTTAGTACAGTTTGTTATTTTTTTACTTGAAACAAGTAGCACTTTAACGAATGGTAAGTGCTATTGGGGATTGGGATTTGAATTATGTTGCCAGCTAAACGTCTGCTAAAGATTAAACTATCATTACGTTTAATTAAAAATGCTTTATTTTTTGTTGTTTTTCACAAGCAGGGAACCATTCTGTCCCCTTGAGATTTTTCAAAAAGTTACCTCCCTTTTGAGTTTCGCTAAATTCATTCTGTTGATCGCAGAACTGGCAAATGGTCTATTATCCCTTAATTACCTGTATGGCTTGTCCTCTGTAATAATGAGTTTGACACATTTATTGATTATTGTTCACCTTTCATTAAGCAATTTTAAATGAACAAATTAATTTTACCTACATGTAATAAAAATATTTTGTTCTATATTATTTATCTGCATTGTGACTTTTTTAAATAAAGTAAAGAAAAGTATTTCATTTTCTTGTAATAGAGCTCAGAAACTTCTTTAGAGAAATAATTCAGAGGAATGTTATTGTACAAATACTATGCAAAATATGTACACATCTTTTAGAAAAATTGATGACTGAAAATAGCTGACCTCCTATGAAAGACCACCTGTCTTGAAAGACCACTTTTTCCTGGCCTAAGGGGCGGTCTCTCAAGACAGGTTTTACTGTATTTGGAAACCAAATTTCATTGAAATCGGACAATGTTGTATTTTCCTGCCTTTTTGGCGGCCATTTTGAAAACGGTGGTCAACGAACAATTTTCAACACCAGTTTTGAAGTCGCAATTGCATGGCAACATTTTATCAATTTATACTGAACCTTCATCTTCTATAGTTTTATAAAATGAAAGACGAAAATTATGAAAATTTTGAAAAATCTGTGAAAAAAGGGCAATGACTCCTACAAGGGTTTTGGGATTTTCTTCAAAATTTCGGGGCGGGTAGATCTTGATATGCTGAACATTTCTGCACTTACACTTGACCTCTATCTGTTACTCTTTTTGATATAACAAATAAAAAATGCACAACTTTTGAAAAATTTACAGAAATAGGGCTATAACGCCGAGATTGATTTTCAGATTTTTTTCAAAACTGCACAGTAGGTAGATCTCATCATGCTGATCATTTTTACTCCGGTCAGATTTTCGATATCTGTAACGGTTTCGAGTTATTGGCCAAAAACTGCAATTTACCCTTATGTACAATTTTTAGCAACGGTGGCCATGTTGTTTGATCTACCGCCGAATCGAACACAATTTTGAGAAGTTATACTCTGGTGATGATTCAGGCCAAGTTTGGTTACATTTTGCCCAGTGGTTTCAGAGGAGAATATTTTTGAAATTGTTGACAGACGGACAGACGACGGATGCCGGACGCATAGTGATGGCAAAAGCTCACATGGCCTAAAAAGGGATTTAACTCGTAGATGGGTTTTCAGATTTTCTTCAAAATTGCACGGGAGGTAGATCTCATTATGCTGATCATTTTAACCTGTGTCAGATTTTTTATATCTGTAACGGTTTTCAAGTTATTGGCCAAAAACTGCAATTTACCCCTATGTTCTATGTTTAGCAATGGTGGCCATGTTGTTTGACCAGCCAACTAATCGAACACAATTTTGAAAGTGCATACCCTGGTGATGATTCTGGCTAAGTTTGGTTACAATGGGTCCAGCAGTTTCAGAGGAGAAGATTTTTGAAATTGTTGCAGGACAACAGATGGATGGATGGATGGACACAAAGTGATGGCAAAAGCTCACATGGCTTTTTAGGCCAGGTGAGCTAAAAACAAAATAGTTTTTTTAATGACTGCTCCCTGTGTCAGTCCACTCCTGCACTAAGTGCAGGCGACACAAAAAAATATTTTAATACTTAGTAGAGCCTGAATATATATAAACGACATGGAAAATGAGTTAAGTGTTTTTTACATGCTATAGAAAACTGAAATTCATGACTAGAGAAGGGTAGAGGTTTTCAATTATTTGACTTTCCCAAATTCAGCTCATCATTTCTGCTGTGATGGGCATTAATGAATCCATTTATGATGTATGTCATTATAAGTTTTCAAGGATTCCAATTAGATTCCAATAATTCATCAAGCATCTTACAGGAATAAGCATTGTGAGGCCAAAAGATAATATTTTTGTATGTACAAATTTACATGTAAAAGGCAATAAAATATAATTATTATACCTTAGTTTTCTTTTTCTATAACAAATGATCATACAATATTTCTAATATTTTTCCATTTTCAAAGATTTTACTATTTTCCCTCATTAGCATAAACTATTTTCCCTCATTAACATATCTTTTTAACTATTTTATCTCATTAGCATAAACTATTTTCATTCATTAACATATCTTTTGTCTGGTGTTTCTTTCGGTATAATAAAACACTTACTGACTGGATATTCGCGGAATAGTAAGTTTATTGCTATGCCTCGTGCAATAGTTGTACCTCAGGAACAATAAACTTACTATTCCACTCATACCCAGTCAATAAGTATAAACTGTCATCTCTTACCCTAGGGTCTTGAAAGTAAATTTAACTGCCTTTGGACATGCACTATTTAAGAAATGTTTATCTCTAGTGAAAACCAGTCAAAACTGGTAAATTGACAGAAACAAAAGCATTATTAAAATTTTCATTCATTACATTTACATTTGGTTTGTGTCTAATTATTTCAGCTAATCATTCTTTAATATCCCATCATGCACACATATTGTATCTACAGTCAGGTAGTGCTAAGATTTCTACTTGTATATATAAGATATCAAGATCTACAGAAATTCTTCCTATCCTACACTGTTCATTGTACTTGTAGATCTTGTCTCCCTTTCTTTCAATCTCACCTGGTTCATTATAAGGTTGACTGTCTTCATCCATTCCAGAGTCTGCTTTATCACTTTTTTCATCAAGTTTCAATCCATCTTTCTCACTGTCTTCAGGTTCCTACAGCACAAACCATTACATTATTCTTATACATTTATATAATTTAGTTGTTAACTTTCTGTAGATAGGAAACTCCTAGATAATAATTTAGAAAAATCAATAATAAAAATTTGTTAAATGAAAAGGCACCTGTAAAAACAATATCATTACACAGGCGACACCCAGCCGAAATTTCTCTGCATCCAAATTGGAAGCGATCTCACAATTTTGAATAAGACATTATTCTGTCATCACAAAGCAATGTAAATAAACAGCTGCGCCAAGTCGCATGATACACCCATCATCACCCCTTCCAAACTTTGGATGGTTCTCAATTAGAATGCACCTATAACTGCACCCCATATATTTTAAATGTAAATTAAGGGATACCTTGGCAGTAACAGCTCATTGGATTATGTAACCTGAAGATATGCATGAAGTGTATGATTGCTGTTTGAAATTCAAAAAGGGAGTTAGATCAACATTTCATACATTCTGGAAAATAGAAATGAGTGTGTGGGATGTATCCTTTTGTGGCCTCCCAACAGTCACCTCTAGTTTTTGCACTTTGCTATAAAACTGAGCGTTACATGTAATAAATTGCCTTAAAATTGATGAATAAAGTCCCATAACTCCTGCAAGAAAAATCAAATATTCACGAAAAAGTATACAGATCGTGCGACTATCATACCAAACACCTCTGCAAAGTTTGAAGTGAATTGGCCGAATGGTTGTCATGTTCGAGCGCGACATATAAAATGTACGGACGGATGAACAATGGTATACCATAAAACGTCCGTCATTAGACGGACGTATGAAAATACAGAATAAAAATTCATATAAGTAAAAGATAAAATAGGACAATTGTAGCTTTGTAAACGACAGATTATTAGGTCTTCATCTCAAACATACTTGCAGCTGCATCATTGAAAATCGTACCCCTTCCTAACATTCTCAATAAACATCAGAGGTGCCACTGTCCAGATGTGTAATTTTGTAGACTAGAAAACACTGACATATAACCCCCCCCCCCACTACCCAATTTGATATTCCATCAAATCCCATTCTGAGACAAGTGTGGATCATATGGCAATACCAAGTCCCCTACCAGTAGGACAAGGCTTTGTTACACCAGCAAAATTGTAACTAGAGGCTCTCAAGAGCCTGTATAGCTTACCTGGTCCATGACTGGCATAAACTGTAGTCCAAATTGACCCAATGTTAAAGTGTCTCATTTTCTAGAAGTTTCAAAGGAGAAAATCTTTGAACATGTTTTCCCCATAGGGTCCAATGTTAAACAATGGTCCCCGCTGGCGGCCATCTTGGATGAGGTGCAGACTTGTCAGACATAATTTTTTAAGAAGACCATTAAAGGCCTATTGTGACCAAGTTTGATTCCAACTGACCAAGTAGTTTCAGAGAAGAATGTCTTTGAATGTGTTTTTCCCATAGGGTCCAATGTTAAACTATGTCCCCCGCTGGCGGCCATCTTGGAATACATGCAGACTTACCAGACACATTCTTCGATAGGTACCGACTATGGACAGTTGACACCAAGTATGGTTCCAATTGGGCAAGTAGATTAAGCAGTTTCCAGAGTAATTTAAAGCCCCACTTCCATTACAACCAATTTCAGACCATCATTCAAAAAAAATTTGGGCAGGGGTTCCCCTCATAATTCAGATAATGCATATTGCTGAAATTAATACATTCCAAGTTCCCCTTACCATTAAAAAATTTTGGCAGGGGTTCCCCTTTATAATCTAGTTTAAACATATTTCATATTGTGAAGAAAACTATGAAGCACAATACAACAATCAAGCTTACATTGTAAGTTATACAGTTGAACTTAGTCTCTCAAACTTTGGTAGCTGGAATACCACCAATATCTTGAACTGTATTTAAAAGTCTGATTATGTTTTAGTATATTTCTTTGTTTGGCTTTTTTGACAAAAACATTCTTGCTAAGGACCACTTTCGACACCAGTTTTGAAGTCAAAACATTATTTTGTAAATGGCGGGCAATGACAATTTTCAACATCAGTTCTGAAGTCACAACATCAATATCTAGTTGGAAACCAAATTTCATTGAAGTTGGACAATGTTGAATTTTCCTGCCTTTTTTGGTGGTCATTTTGAAAATGGCGTTCAACGAACAATTTTCAACATCAGTTTTTGAAGTCGCAACATCAATATTTATTTGGAAACCAAATTTCATTGATATCGGACAATGTTGAATTTTCCCGCCTTTTTTGGCAGCCATTTTGAAAATAGCATTCAACGAACAATTTTTAAACATCGGTTTTGAAGTAGCGACATCAATACCTATTTGGAAACCAAATTTCATTGAAATCGGACAACGTTGATTTTTCCCGCCTTTCTTGGTGGCCATTTTGAAAATGGCGGTCAACAAACAATTTTCAACACTGGTTTTGAAGTCGCAACATCAATATCTATTTGCAAACCAAATTTTATTGAAATTGAACTATGTTGAATTTTCCCGCCTTTTTTTTTTGGCAGCCATTTTGAAAATGGCAGTCAACGATCAATTTTCAACACCACTTTTGAAGTCACCACAGCATGGCAAACATTTTATCAATTTACACTTAACCTTCATCTTCTACAGTTTTGGAAGACGAAAAATATGAAAATTTTGGAAATTCTGTGAAAAAAAGGGCAATAACTCCTACAAAGGTTTTTGGATTTTCTCCAAAATTTCAGGGTGGGTAGATCTTGATGTGCTGAACATTTTTGCAATAAAAAATTGACCTCTAACTGCTATAGTTTCTTTGAAAAAAAATAAAATATATTAAAATTTTGAAAAATTTCCAGAAAAAGGGCAATAACTCCAAAACTGGTTATCAGATTTTCTTCAAAATTGCAGGGCGGGTAGATCTTGCCATGCTGATCCCTTTTACTTCATGTCAGATTTTTGATATCTGTAAAGGTTTTTGAGTTATTTGCCAAAAACAGCAATTTACCCCTACGTGCTATTTTTAGTAACGGCAGCCATGTTGTTTGGTCCTCGGACTCATTGGATACAATTTTGAAAGAGGATACCCTGGTGATGATTCAGGCCAAGTTTGGTTAAAATTGGTTCAGCGGTTTCAGAGGAGAAGATTTTTGAAAAAGTTTACGACAGACGGACGACGGACACCAAGTGATGGCAATAGCTCACATGACCCTTCGGGTCAGGTGAGCTAAAAAGAGTTTTCAGACTCAAAGGCCAATAACTCTGCTAAAAATCAGCAGACCAGAACCAATCTTGATCTGTAACTCATGAAGGTAGACTCACATACCAAATACGAGACCACCACCTGTAATGGTTTAGGAAAAAAGTGCGGAAAACTGATATTTTACCCAATTTTCTAAGTTCAAGGCCTATAACTCCATCAAAAATCAGTGAACTCACATACCAAATATGACATCAATAACTGCAACGGTTTAGAAAACTAGAGGCTCCCAGGATCCTGTATCGCTCACCTGGCTTTCAGTTGCCACAATCGTTGTAACATTGTAAGTTATACAGTTGTTGATCTTCAGTCTCTCAAACTTTAGTACCGCGAACACCACCAATATCTTGAACAGTATTTAAAGTCTGATCATGTTTTACTTACTTTCTTTGTTGGGCTTTTTTGACAAAAAACATTCTTGCTAAGAACCACTTTCAACACCATTTTTGAAATCGAGACGTCATTTTGTAAATGGCAGTCAACAAACAATTTTCAACATCGGTTTTGAAGTCGCAACATCAATATCTATTTGGAAAAAATATTTCATTGAAATACAACAATGTTGAAATTTCCCCCTTATTTTGGCCATCAGCAAACAATTTACAAAATAAGTTTTGAAGTTGCGACATCAATACCTATTTGGAAACTAAATTTCATTGAAATCGGACAACATTTTCCTGCCTTATTTTGGCAGCCATTTGAAAATGGCAGTCAACAAACAATTTAATTTTCAACACCAGTTTTGAAGTAGTGACATCAATATCCACTTCAATACCAAATTTAATTGAAATCAGATAATGTTGAATTTTCCCTCCTTTTTTGGCAGCCATTTTAATCAAAGTACTGAGGTACTGTTTAGTCGGATTTACGCTTTAATTTCGTAAAAGATAATCGTGAAATTGTTTATTGTGCAAATACTATATATATGGGAAATGTTGAAGGTATAGAAGATGAAGAACAATAAATGCGTTGTTCCATTTGGTTAATTTTACCTTGTATCTGTAGGAATTTTGTGTCATGTACATTTACTCGTTGACAATATCTCTTGCTTTTGCATTTATGACAGAGTTTGTCTCTCTTGAAGTGTGGAGTTCTTATGAATATCTCCATTGCTTGAGGTGCATGCTCTCTATTTTTTTTCAGTTAAAATTTTCAAAATTTTACATTTAGGCTTTCATATTTTCTTTAAAAATCATACTATTTTTACCATCTGTAGTTATTATGCCCACATCTCCCAAATTTATTTCCCAAGTTATCTTGCAGCCAACTCGATGAATATCCTGTAGTCCTTTGTATTTCGAATTGTCTTTTGGTCATTCTCTCGAGCAATGGATGACAGTGTTTATAAGGGTACTTTGTCCGATATGTTTATGTCTGTTGACGATCCCGCGTCCATTGACGTAGACAATCATGAACGTAGCGTTGTTCGACATCCAGCAAGTGAATTCTGCTTAAACCGATGTAACTAGTACAGGTGTATTTGCTCATTGTTGAAAGCCTCATACATTTTGTATATTTTTGCGTCTAGTAAATGGGTATCACAAACGCATATCTTTTGGTAGTGGTTTAGTTACTACGCTAGTTGATTGCCAGGCTATATTCGTTGAAAGCTGTCAAATGTTTAGTGTCGTTTAAACTGGTTGATTATAGCACATGGACAAATGTTATTGATAATACGGGGAATATAAAAGGTTTCTTAATTAAACTGCAAAATGTTAGTTCCAAAGAACTGACGTATGTTCTGTTTTAGCTGATACAAGTAAGCAATGACAATGTGATATATGAAATACTTATTTGAATATTTGAATACAATTAATACCCAAGTTGCATTAAAAAAACAGTAAATTTCATTATGCTGTATACATGTTTCATATGATGCTTTTATGGTCTCAAACTATACAATGTAAAAGAGAAATTGTTTAGACACAGCATACGTGGACATATTTAGTCGACAAATTTTTATCTAGCGATTCCATAAAAATGTGTTGGTATGTTATCATTGAAAATGGATAAAAGAAGTACGTCACATGTAAATGCGGTATCTTGACCACATTAGGATTCCGAAGTAATAAGAGAACATCTTGCATAACTGTCGAAGTTTGGCAAAAAAACATAATTTCCTTAACTTTGAAAAGGGGGGTTCAAATGAGATCCAGAGAATGGAGAAGTTCCAGTCTAATTTTTGCCATTTTTTTAACTTGTTGACTAAATTCTGAACGAAATTAATTTATTTCAAATCGAGAAAAGGGGAAGGTTTCCAACCCCGAAGTCCGCCAATAAAAACATGAATAATTGTTCATCCTTTGTCTCTTAGAGGGAAATATATTGCCAAGTTCATATTTATTTCAATATCGATACAAGAGCCATATAAATCAATTCTGAATCAAATTAGCACTACGTACACTTACTAAACTAGAAACAATTCTAATTCCTCTGTTTATTATTTTTATTTATTTTTTGCATCGTTTAAATTCAGAAACATTACAAGGTTATTGATTATTATTTCTACAAATACGGTAATATGTGAAGTTATTTATAACTAACTTGTCATGTGACACTCGGTTAACTGTTAAAATATTCCCTCCGCAATTCTATTTTAATTAGGCTTACACCTTACATGTATATGTCATATTTCTTATGCTGTTTACAATAATGTTAAAGAGGAAATTCGCAATGAATTTGGCCGCAAAAAGTTGATTTTTGATCTCGAAGTGAATATTCATACCCGGGATTTTTCTGAAGAAAGTGACAGCATAAGAAGAATTTACGTACCGTAAATCCTCCTAAAAATGGTAGTCAACAAATAATTTTTAACATCAGTTTTGAAGTTGCAACATCAATATCTATTTGGAAACCAAATTTCATTGAAATTGGACAATGTTGAATTTTCCCGCCTTTATTGGCGACCATTTTGAAAATGGCGGTCAATGAACAATTGTTAACATCTGTTTTGAAGTTGTGACATCAATACCTATTTGGAAACCAAATTTCATTGAAATCGGACAATGTTGAATTTTCCCGCCTTTTTTGGTGGCCATTTGGCAGTCAAGGAACAATTTTTAACATCAGTTTTGAAGTTGCAACATCAATACCTATTTGGAAATGAAATTTCATTGAAATTGGACAATGTTGATTTTTCCCGCCTTTTGTGGTGGCCATTTTAAAAATGTCGGTCAACGAACAATTTTCAACACAGGTTTTGAAGTCGCAACATCAATATCTATTTGGAAACCAAATTTCATTGAAATCGGACAATGTTGACTTTTCCCACCTTTTTTGGTGGCCATTTTGAAAATTGTGGTCAACAAACTATTTTCAACACCATTTTGAAGTCACCACAGCAAGGCGAACATTTCATCATTTTACACTTTATCTTCATATCTATAGTTTTGGAAATAAGTAAAAAAAATACGAAAATTTTAAAAATTCGGTGAAATTAGGAAAATAACTCCTACAAGGGTATACAGATTTTCTTCAAAATTTCAGGGTGGGTAGATCTTGATATGCTGAACATTTTTGCAATTTACACCTGACCTTTATCTGTTACACTTTTTGAAATAAAAAATAAACAAGTGATGACCCTAAAAGATGTCTCGCCCGTCCCTGCTAGACTCTAAATTGATGTGAAATCTAAGTGAACTAATCAGAAAAGTGAACATGCTCACTAGACTGTGAAATTGAGGTCAAGGACAAAAGTCACCTGCCAGACTGACATGTACTACCCAAGACCAACCTACATACTAAATACTATCAGCCTACCACTTCTATTTATTGAGAAATGGACTTAAGCAGAAAAACTTAACGTGGCCACTAGACCGTGAAATTGAGGTCAAGGACAAGTCACCTGCCAGACTGACATGTACTACCCAAGACCAACCTACATACCAAATATTATCAACCTACCACTTCTAGTTATTGAGAAATGGACTTACAAAAAAATGTAAGCAGAAAAACTTAACGTGGCCACTAGACCGTGAAATTGAGGTCAAGGTCACATGACGTTATGTCCGTCAGGTAGCACTCGATTAGTACTACTAGTACCACTGGACCAAATATGATGTTCCTAGATCAAAGGGTTTTCAAAATATCCTGTAAATAGTAAAAGTGAACGCCGTCACTGTTGCCGTCGTCACACTTTGCACGCCTATGTCTCGCTTTCCGCGGGCGAGACAAAAATGCAACTTTAAATATTTTACGGAAAAAGGGCTATAACTCCAAGACGAGTTTTCAGATTTTCTTCAAAATTGCACAGAGGGTAGATCTCATCATGCTGATCATTTTTACCCTGTCAGATTTTTGATATCTGTAATGATTTTTGAGTTATTTGCAAAAAACAGCAATTTACCCCCTATGTTCTATTTTTAGTAACA
>MJUU01053386.1:4595-51651 GCA_002080025.1 Modiolus philippinarum
CACAACTCCTCTTAATCCACTTGAAGGATTTTGATGAAACTTAAGACAAAGGAAGAACACTATATGTAGATGTATAAAATGTCAAATAGGCTGAAAAGGGTGAATTTTATATTTGTCTGATTTAGACAGAGTGTTTTCATTGGAACCCTTGTGAAAAGTTTTTTCTTGAAGATTATATCATTGTGTCCACACTTGTACTGTGTCTGCACCTGTATTGTGTCCACACCAACTGAATTTTGCACTTGCCATATCGATTCAGGGTTCAATGAGCAAGGGGGTATCTTTAATAATTGCAACTGGAATAATCACTGTGAAAGTTTTAAATATATTTTAAATAAAACTTAATACCCATGTATCTATTTTTGTCGAGCCTTTGACAAAAGTTGAAAAATACGGGACTTAAGTATAATGATTCTTGTGGCAGCTGCATCCACAATTGTTTAAGATTTTTCTTGCATCTGCTTAACATCAACCACTTATGGTATCTTATTGATATTTCGTATTCAGTTGCATTTGCATCATTGCAGGTCAGTTTTAGTGGCATTTAATGTCTTTGCCCCCACAGACATGCTTCACTCACTTTTAAATTTTTCAATTTTTATGCCCGCCCACGAATGTGGGAGGGGCATACAGTGTTACCCTTGTCCGTCCGTACGTCCGGTTAAGTTTTGCGTTAAAGTCCATTTCTCAGAAACTGTAAGAGGTAGAACAATGATAATAGGTCAGTAGGTAGATCTTTGATAGTACTACATAGTTCACTAGATAGTTTGACTCTTTGACCTATATTTCATGCTTGAGTGACTCTGGTTCAGTTTTATGTTTAAGTCAATTTCTCAACAACTTTACATTATAGGACAATGAGATTTCATCAAATTAATTGCTTTGATGAATAATACTCAAATCATTGACAATTATTACGCTTCAGTGACTTTGGTTAAGTTTTGCGTTAAAGTCCATTTCTCAAGAACTATACATAATAGGACAATGATATTTCATCAAAACAATTTCATTGATGAGTACTACCCAAATCAGTGACAATAAGGTGGCTTTGACCTACATTTTATGCTTCAGTGACTTTGGTTAAGTTTTGCGTTTAAGTCCATTTCTCAACAACTACACATTATATGATATTGATATTTCTTCAAAGTAATTGCCTTGATGAGTACTACCCAAATCATTGACAATTAGGTAGCTTTGACCTATATTTTACGCTTCAGTGACTTCGGTTAAGTTTTGCGTTAAAGTGCATTTCTCAAAAACTATGCATAATAAGACAATGATATTTCATCAAATTAATTGCCTTGATGAGTAGTACCCAAATCAGTGACAATAAGGTGGCTGTGACCTGCGTTTAAGTCCATTTCTCAACAACTACACATTATTCGACAATGATATTTCATCAAAGTAATTGCCTTGATGAGTACTACCCAAATCATTGACAATAAGGTGGCTTTGACCTACATTTTACGCTTCAGTGACTTTGGTTAAGTTTTGCATTTAAGTCCATTTCTTGACAATTTCACATCATAGGACAATAATGTGGCTTTGACCTACATTTTAATATGAGGTTATCATTTGCGATGAATATTTTTGGTGGGGTATCCGTGTCTCACAGACACATTCTCTAGTTATTAAATGTTCAAGTTTTTTCTTGCGCCTAACAGCAATCACTCATTCATGTAGTAGCCCATTAATATTTGTTTTGCAGGTTTTTTAGCATCAGTGCAGATAAGTTTAAGTGGGTTTTAATGTCTATGCCCCTGCAGTCATGTTTCATTGACTTTGAAATTTTTCACTCTTTATCAAATGTTACAAGTTTTTCCTTGCAACTGTTAAGCATCAACCACTCATGATAGCCCATTGATATTGGTATACAGTCGCATTAACATAAGTGCAGATCAGTTTTAGTATTAAATGCCTATGCTCTGCAGTTGTGGTCCACTGAGGTTGAATTATGAATTGTTCAATACTATTAATTCTAGCCACTTAATTATACCCCCAACGAATGTTCAGGCCTAGGGTAAGAGGAATCACTCTGTCTGTCCGTGGGTCTGTCTGTGATAGTAAACAATTTTTCGTAACAGTTTTCTCAGTAACTACTCATCACGGCAACTTGAAATTTTGTATGCAAGTTAAGCATCATGTCCTATACCGCTAGTAGCGATTTCAGGATTGCCGGACATCTGCTTCCTGTTAACCGACTTAGTTAATTATCGAGATATTTTGTCAGTTGTAGAAACTTTTTGTAACAGTTTTCTCAGTAACTACTCATCACCTTATCACTGCAACTTGAAATTTTGTATGCAAGTTTAGAATGATGTCCTTTACCGCAAGTAGCAAGTTCAAATTGTCGGAAATCTACTTCCTGTTTACCGACTTAAGTTAATTATCAAGATCTTTTGTTAATCATGGAAACTTTTCGTAACAGTTTTCTCAGTAACTACTCATCATTGCAACTTAAAATTTTGTATGCAAGTTTAGAATGATGTCCTATACTGCAAGTAGAGATTTCAGGATTGCCTGATATCTTCTTCCTATTTACCGTCTTCGTTAATTTTCAAGATCTTTTGTCAGTGGTAGAAACTTTTCGTAACAGTTTTCTCAGTAACTACTCATCACTGCATTTTGAAATTTTGTATGTAAGTTGAGAATGATGTCTTTTACTGCAAGTAGCAATTTCAGCGTTGCTGGACATCTACTATCTGTTAACTAACTTACTTAATTTTGGAGATCTTTTTACGCAAGTTTCACAAAATTTTTAGTACACAATGGAATTGTGCAATTATAACTATTTTTGTGACAAATTATATTGGGGATCTTCTACTCCAATTGGGAGTGGGGGTATCATTTTGTGGCCCTCAAGGCCACAGTACCTCTAGTTGTTACTTAACATGCAGTTGTTTCTTGAGGATTACATACTGATTGTGGCCTTGACATCTCAGTCAATCATGAACAATAGAAAATAGGTAAATTATTAACAAAAGCATGTAACATTAACAGCATGCATGCCCACTACTTTTTTGCAGTTGGGGGTACATGTACCCTTTAACCTTCAAATTTGGGGTACAAGGCATTTTTTGAGGGTACATAAGCAGACTAAAATATTTTACTTTGCTGTTTTAAAGGGCTTTTGGCGACTGAACAGAATCATCAAAATTGTACAAAATATTTAGACTACTATTTTAATTTAACTGTTGATGTAGACCATATATTTTGACCTTAAAATCAGAATATTCAATGACAAATTACCTCAAATGTAAGTGCATGCATGTTTTGACTTGTGAAATTGTTAGTGCATGTTTTCTAATGTATGTGAATTATGTACTTCTGTACGTGAATGGGAATGCAGACATTAAAAAGATTTTTTCAAGTTGCTTATAAACGACATAGATTGGCAAGGTTATATTTAGGACACTCATGGCATGCTGCCAACAATTTCTTTTGGCTTTCTCAGGTTTTTAGATTAACTATATTTTCAGAATATTTGCATAATGATGTCCCTTGATTTAGATGTTGCCTACATTTTACAATAGTATGGTTACCAGTAGGTTAACTACACTACATTGTACACATACTGTCCTTTGCAGACAAATTGAAAAGTCGAGAGTCCTAGCAGGACATTCAGTCACAGTGATAAACCTATCCAGGGGCCCAGTAGCCCACGGCCGCTAAATTTCTGCCTGGGCAATTAAAAATTTTGAACCAGTAGCCCAGCTTGCTACCAAAATTTCTGAAATTTTTTGTTAGACACATAGCGCTGGGCTCGTTGAATATACAGCTGGGCTACTATCTTTCATCTTCCAGGGGCCCAGCTGGCCACATCAATTCATACATGAAGGAACATCCCTGCAGTCAGGCAAATAAGGAAAAGCTGCCAGACCCTACATAAGTTTACAGGATCTTCAGTATAGGAAATGTCAATATTTTAAATGACATTCGGTTCTGTTGGCTGATAATTTTTTGCCAGATCAATTCAAGTTTTGCCTGATTTGTCCTTTGTTCAGGCAGTTTTCAACATGTCTGCCTCTGCATTGACATGAAATTCCTTTGTATAATGGATTATAGGACATTTTATTTTTGATACAGAATTTATAACAGCCAGTGTCAAGTGAAACTGTTATGCCATTATAAAGTTCAATGCAAAAGCAAAATGTGGAATATTTTCTGTTATCAGTTATTCCAAAAATGGTAAATGATGGCCACCAATAGATCTTAATCACAGCCAATGCTTTGAAGAGAAAAAGTTTAGAGGAACGTCCGGATATGATTTGGAGGAACCTTACAAAATGGTAAACAAAGCTCTTTTTGGTGCCATTGCTATGTTTTAAAGCACAAGTTAAAAATCTAAGAATGTCTTCATACCATCCGACTATTCTCTTGTAATGTTTTGAAATATCTTCTCAATTTATTGTCTAATAATCTATGTAGAATGTTTGGCAATCAGAGATGAAGTATTAGTATCTGCCCCCCTTCTTACTGCCAAATGCTCTAGAGTCACCAAAACTGCCAAATACTCAATTAAAGACAGCATGAAAAGATATTTTGCTTCATAACATGTTAATCTTAGAAGGGTATGATGACAATCTTTTAATTTTTAAAAATTTATGCTTCATAACATTGCACGACACCAAAAAAGAGCTTTGTAAACCTCGGTTCCTCCAAATCATATCCGGCTGTTCCTCTAACTTTTTGTCGTCATAGCATTGGCTGTGATTTAGATAGATTGGTGGCAGTGTAAATAGAACTCTATAATAAATGGAAATAAGCTGAAATTTCTATTTTAGCACAGTTAATCTATAGTTTATTACAATTATTTACATATATATTCTTAATTCAATGTATTACGCATATTGACACAACAAATAGTACCAAAACGCTGCGTCAGCATAGAAACCTGCACATGACACCTCCACAGTTACCTGATAATTTTGTGGTAATATTGTGATGTTTTAGGTGACTGTACCACACAGACTGTCCTTTGTGTTGACAGTTATGTCCCTTATAAATAATATTACAATGTTCTGTATATTTTTAGGTTGACTGTACCACACAGATTTTCCTTTGTGTTGACAGTTATGTCCCTTTGTATATAATATTACAATGTTTTCTATGTAATTTTAGGTTGACTGTACCACTCAGATTTTCCTTTGTGTTGACAGTTATGTCCCTTTGTATATAATATTACAATGTTTTTTATGTAATTTTAGGTTGACTGTACCACACAGATTTTCCTTTGTGTTGACAGTTATGTTCCTTATAAATATTATTACAATGTTCTGTATATTTTTAGGTTGACTGTACCACAGAGACTGCCCTTTGTGTTGACAGTTATATCCCTTTGTATATAATATTACAATGTTTTCTATGTAATTTTAGGTTGTCTGTACCACACAGACTGTCCTTTGTGTTGATAGTTATGTCCCTTGTAAATAATATTACAATGTTCTGTATATTTTTAGGTTGACTGTACCAAACAGACTGTCCTTTGTGTTGAGAGTTATGTCCCCTTGTATATATTATTACTATGTTTTCTGTATATTATTTAGGTTGACTGTACCACACAAACTGTTCTTTGTGACAGTGTGTTGAGAGTTATGTCCCCTTGTATATAATATTACGATGTTTTCTGTATATTAGTTAGGTTGACTGTACCACACAGACTGTCCTTTGTGTTGAGAGTTATGTCCCCTTGTGTATAATATTATGATGTTTTCTGTATATTATTTGGTTGACTGTACCACACAGACTGCCCTTTGTGTTGACAGTTATATCCGTTTGTATATTATATTATGATGTTTTCTGTGTATTATTTAGGTTGACTGTACAATACAGACAGCCCTTTGTGTTGACAGTTATGTCCCTTTGTATATAATATTACAATGTTTTCTGTTTATTTTTGGGTTGACTGTACCACACAGACTGTCCTTTGTGTTGACAGTTTTGTCCCTTTGTATAAAATATTATAATGTTTTCTGTATATTTTTAGTTGACTGTACCACACAGACTTCCCTTTGTGTTGAGAGTTATGTCCCTTTGTATATAATATTACAATGTTTTTCTGTATATTTTTAGGTTGACTGTACCACACCAACAGCAATTTGTGTTGACAAATATGTTGTTTGTATATAATATTACAATGTTTTCTGTATATTTTTTAGGTTGACTGTACCACACAGACTGCCCTTTGTGTTGACAGTTATGTCCCTTAGTATATAATATTACAATGTTTTCTGTATGTTTTTTAGGTTGACTGTACCACACAGACTGTCCTTTGTGTCATTTGTATATAATATCACAATGTTTTTTCTGTATATTTTTAGGTTGATTGTACCACACCAACGGCCCTTTGTGTTGACAGTTATGTGCCTTTGTATATAATATTACGATGTTTTCTGTATATTTTTTAGGTAGACTGTACCACACAGAATGCCCTTTGTGTTGAGAGTAATGTCCCTTTGTATATAATATTATGATCTTTTCTGTATATTTTTAGGTTGACTGTACCACACCAACGGCCCTTTGTGTTGACAGTTATGTCCCTTTGTATATAATATTGCGATGTTTTCTGTGTTTTTTTTAGGTTGACTGTCCCACACAGACTGCCCTTTGTGTTGAGAGTTATGTCCCTTTGTATATAATATTACAATGTTTTCTGTATATTTTTAGGTTGACTGTACCACACAGACTGTCTTTTGTGTCATTTGTATATAATATATCAATGTTTTTTCTGTATATTTTTCGGTTGACTATACCACACAGACTGCCCTATGTGTTGACAGTTATGTCCCTTTGTATATAATATTACGATGTTTTCTGTGTAATTTTAGGTTGACTGTACCACACAAACATCCCTTTGTGCTAAGCATCTAATATTACCAGATTTTCTGTATATTTTTTAGGTTGACTGTACCACACAGACTGCCCTTTGTGTTGACATTTATGTCCTTTTGTATTTAATATTACAATGTTTTCTGTATATTTTGAAGTTGACTGTACCACACATAGTGCCCTTTGTGTTGACAGTTATGTCCCTTTGTATATAATATTACAATGTTTTCTGTATATTTTCAGGTGGACTGTACCACACAGACGGCCCTTTGTGCTAAACATGATGTCACAGGTTATCCAACACTGAAGTTTTTCCCAGAAGGTGTTGATAGTGCCATAAGATATAAAGGCAGTAGGGATTTGTCAGCCCTTAAGGAGTTTGTAGAAGAGCAGTTAGGCAAGGTATATAGCTGATTGTTTATACATGTACTATCTTCATCTTATGCGAGTTTATTTTCATTTATGCTTGCTTCATCTAATCATATAGCAGGCTTATTTTCAATATACCAGAATATAAATAAATTTCAATGAATGACGGACTTTGATTTACTGTGGAAGTACTATTATTCATGGGAATCAAATTTTTCATAGATTTCGTGGTTGGCTAAACCAACGAAATTAAGTTCTCAACAAAATGCATTTTTCCCTAAATGCATAGTTTTAATGCATAGAATTTGAAACCACGAATTAAAGTACCCACTAAATATTGATATTTATGAAAACAATGAAAATTGATGTCCATGAATAAAAATGCTTCCACAGTATTTGGGACAGATTTATCAAATTAAGTTAATACTGTGGCTACCAATTTTTACCATATAGATGTGTGTCACTTCAAAAAATGGCTTTTTGCCACAGCCTGTATTATTGCTAGGTATATTTTTATTCTTCTCTTAGGTAGAGGGGTGGGGTTGGGGGTGTTTAAAATAGAATAAGGTCTAATTTTTAAGGGTGTGCTTTTGCCATCACTTGGCGTCCATCGTCCGTCGTCCGTCCGTCCGTCCGTCGTAAACTTTTCTTCAAAAATCTTCTCCTCTGAAACCACTGGGCCAATTTAATCCAAACTTGGCCTGGGTCATCACCAGGGTATGTAGTTTAAAAAATTTGTTCGGTTAGTCCGAGGACCAAACAACATGGCCGCTGTTACTAAAAATAGAACATAGGGGTAAATTGCTGTTTTTGGCAAATAACTTCAAAACCGTTGCGGATATAAAAATCTGACATGCAGTAGAATTGTTCAGAATGATGAGATCTATCTGCCCTGCAATTTTGAAGACAATCGGAAAAACCGTCTTAGAGTTATAGCCCTTTTTCCATAAAATTTTCAAACTTTATGCATTTTTTATTTTTTATTTCAAAAACTGTAACAGATAGAGGTGAAATGTAAATTTGAAAAATGTTCAGCATATCAAGATCTATATACTCTGAAATTTAGAAGAAAATCCAACTGCTTGTGTTGTAGTTATTGACTTTTTTCACCCCCCCCCCCCCAAAAAATTTTAATGCCATATGGTTATGGGTTATTTCCCTTTAAATTCTGCTTTCAAATCTTCTTCGGTTTACTTTTCTCTTTTAAGTTTTAGAGAAATTCCCTGCTATCACTTTATTAGAAATTATTATTTGTTACATAATCAAGAGCAAAAAAGTGTTTTTGTACAAATTTTTACATTTTTTTGCAAAAATACTTTCATAAACTATACTTATTTCACAATTTAATAATAATTGTATATAAAACAGTCATGTGTGCCTACATGAAGAAATTACATCTAAGTTTCCATGCCTGTATAACTTTATAGCTGCTATGATGATCTTCTTGCCATCAATTGTCTGTCCATTCTAAACTTTTCATTCAAACATCTTCTCTGAAACCACTGGGCCATTTGGAACCAAACTTGGGAACAATGGTCCTTAGGTGGCCCCATTAAAAAAAATGTCTTGCAAGTCTGTATCATATCCTAGATGGCCGCCAGCAGGGAACGCAGTTTAACATTGGAACCTATGGGAAAGCATTTAAAGATCTCTGAAACTACTGCGCCAATTAGAACCAAACTTTGTCACAATAGGCCTTCGGTGGTCCCCATTGAAAATTTTGTCTGGCAAGTCTGCATGTCATCCAAGATGGCCACCAGCAGGGAACTTTGTACAAAATTGGACAAGATTGCAAAAATCTTCTCCTCTGAAAATATTTGGCTAATTGGAACCAAACTTAGTCACAATGGTCTATAGGTGGCCCCTTTTAAAAATGTGTTCAGCAAGTCCACATCATATATCCTAGATGGCCGCCAGGAGGGAACATGTTTTTAACATTGGACCCTATAGGGAAACATATTCAAAGATCTTCTCCTCTGAAAGTACATGGCCAATTGGAATCATACTTAGTCACAATGGTCCTTACTTGGTCCCCTTCATAAAATGTGTCTGGATGTCCGCATAGCATCCAAGATGGTAATCAGCAGGGAACATTGTTTAACCTTGGACCCCATGGGAAATCATTTAAAGATCTTCTCTGAAAATACTATGCCAACTGGAACCAAAGTGAGGCACAATGATCCTTACATGGTCTTCTTCAAGAAAGGTGACANTGCAAAAATTATTCATTTCAATAGGATTAGACAAAAAACATGGTTGCTAGTGAAGAACATAGCTAAACATTTGCCCCCATTGGTAAGGAAACATCTTTTTTAGTCATGTATGACGTAGAAGCATTTTGCCAGGTGAGCGATACAGGCTCAGTCTCTGAGCCTCTAGTTATTCTTCTCTTAGGTAGAGGGGTGGGGTGGGGGTGTTTAAAATAGAATAAGGTCTAATTTTTTTTTAATAATAGCAGGACTGTGTCAGCCATGACCCAGGTGAGCGATACAGGCTCTTGAGAGCCTCTTGTTTAATAATAGCAGGACTGTTACCTCTTATTACATATCTATGACTATTGTCAAAACAGTTTTTGTTATACTTTTGTCATTAGTAATCACTGGCTGACTGAGATAAAGAGTCAAGAAAAGGCTTCCTTAGTCTTACTTTAAATGGAATGCAATAAAAGAGAGTTGCATTAGTAAAGAAAATTAGATAGAATACCAAATGAACAAAACACAAGAAGAGAAATCAAAGTCTGGCAACAAGACCACAATGAGAACGTTAGTAGACAGAGGACAAAAGACGTGACACCCACACAAAACATACAAACATCACAAATATAACTCTAAAAGTGTGAACTCAGAACTCTCGAAGAAGAACAAGAATGACATTAGGTGCTCCAAAAGCTTATCCTATTACATATACTGCAATAGTTACAAAGTTGACTATTTACCAGATTTCTAAATTTTTTTTGTCTTTCTGACCATAGGAACCAGATGAAGAAGGGGGAGATGAACAAGATGTAGCGACACCAGAAGGACCTCTGTATGACCTTGATCAAACAAACTTTGATGACTTTGTACAGTTAGGAAATCACTTTATCAAATTCTTTGCACCCTGGTGTGGACATTGTAAGAGGTTGGCTCCTACTTGGGAAGACCTGGCTCATTCATATACAGATGATGAGGAAATTTCTATTTCAAAGGTTTGAAATGGTTACTTTTATTGTTTTAGACTTATATCAAGTCAACCTTATGGCTGACAATGAAACAGCAACATATTCTAAAAAATAAAACATGGTAATCTTTCTGAATTTTGGGGTTTTTATACCCCGCAACACGAAGTAGCGAGGTATTATGTGATACCCTCAGTCGTGTGTCCGTCCGTCTGTCCGTCTGTCCGTCCCCCTACCCCCTAGAATTATGCCCCTTGAAACTTTGAAATTTTGTGAATATTAGTGTTTCTGACTTATAACTAGTGAACGAAACAACACAAGTTCTTCAAACTTGGTATGTAAGTTGTTTACCACAAAACTCAGGTCAAGTTAAATTTTGGGTTTAGAGGCCGAAGGGGTTTGGAGTTATGCCCCTTGAAATTTTGCAAATTTTAGGGTTTTGTACTCGTTACTTGTGAAGGAAATAACATACCGTCTTCAAACTTAGTATGTAAATTGTTTACCAAAAAACACTGGGCAAGTATGATTTTGGGTTCAGTGGTACTCATAGTTCTAGAGTTATGCCCCTTTAAACTTTGAAATTTTGAGAAATGTGGCGGGGTATCTTTACTATTTTTGACTTATAGATTGTGAATGTTTAAAATCTGTATGTATGTAAGTTGCTTATCTTTCAACTCAGTTCATGTTCTACTTTGGGCTGGAAGTAGAGATTTCTTTAGAATTAATGCCCCTAAAGAAATTTAATGCGCTCAAAAATACTTGATTAACACCTATTGTGTCTGTAGTGAAATGATTATATACTACACTGTATTGTCTTGGAGTGAATGATCGTCATCAAACATTTATCAATTGCACTCACTGTTTTCATAATATAGGTTAACCAATAAAACAAAAATAATTAACTTACAAAAGTCAAGGAATTAATAACTATCCCTTACTTTTTGTGATACAATATACAGATATACATGTATTTTATTTCTTTACAGGTAGACTGCACACAGAACCAACAAATTTGTACTTCCCATGGTGTGAGAGGATATCCTACTCTACTGTTCTTTAAAGATGGACAACAGGTAATTAGAATTCTAACATGGCTCTAGTTAATCGTCAATCAGTATAAGACTCGATAACCGTATACTTCGCACATGCGCAAATGGTGTCGGAATAAGAGTAAAATGGAAGAAAAACAACATTTTTTTTATTTTGTTTGTCTTAGGGCTTTTCCAGGAAAAAATGTACAGGGGGGCAGGAACGCCAGTCACAATTTAGGGTACCACCACCATAATTTTAATTATTTTTTTCAGATATAAGCAATAAGTATAGTTAAGTTTAACTCCCCCCTCCGAGGTAAAAATAAATAATATGCGTTCCTGCCCCCCTGTACATTTTTTTCTGGAAAAGCCCTTAGTTTGTGAAGGAAATAAACGTTAAGCCTATTTTATAACTTAATTATGCCATTCAGACACTTTAATGTGTATTATTTTGCTCTCGATTTGGATTTTTAACTTGCATCTGTTTGAAAACGTCAGATTGTGTATTGTGACGTCATAGACACAGACAGCAACGATAACGGGAAATCCGTTTTCCTTAAGGTCGCTTCAGAAAGGAAAATTCCTTTTTCTGTCATATTAGAATTGAAATAATTCATGGCAGGTATATGGTTATTGTCATTTAACCATGGGCTGGGCCTATATATTCGTAAATTTAACCCTTCGCTAACGCTCGGGGTTAAATTCGAATATAAAGGCCCAGCCCATGGTTAAATTTCCAATAACCATATACCTACCATGAATTATTTCTTAATTGCTGTAGTGTTTAAATATGTAAATACATATTATTCAGAAAATAAAACTCATATGCAGCAAGACTTTTACTGTGGAAAACGTGGCTGTTGATTGAAGCATTTTACAGTCAAACCTGTCTATAATGGTCACTCGAGGGATTCAGAAAATGTTACCGCTATAAGCAGGTGACCTTTATATAAAGTAATAAATTTTAGCTGATATTTTTTAACTGAGATTGGCTTGTAAACAAAATGCTCATGTGTGAATGTATTACCATACATATTAAAAGTATTCCAAGAATGCACAAAAGTCTAATGAAACTGTTTCATTTCATTTATGAACGAGTTTATGGTTATGTAATGATGTATGTTTTCATTCTTTTTCATCGTACAAATCATTTCGAAGCCTAAATGAATTTCCATTTTTATGTTTCTGTGATATTCATTCTTGTAGTCTTCTTGAGCAAAGTTTCCTACTACCAACAAGATTAATAACAAGATTGGTAATTTTCATACAATCAAAAGCCGTAATCTTTTCATAGCCGTTTTTATCGCCCGTCTAATGACGGACGTATTATGGTATACCAATGTCCGATTGTCCGTCCATCCATCTGTCCGTTTCATATGTCGTGCTCTAACTTGACAACCATTTGGCCAATTCACTTCAAACTTTGTAGAGGTATTGGATATGATGACCTCACGATCTGTATACTTTTTCATGAAATTTGGATTTTTCTTCCAGGAGTTATGGGTATTTATTCGTCAATTTTAAGGCAATTTTTTACATGTCGCACTGTAACTTGACAACCCTTTGGCCAATTTACTTCAAACTTTGTAGAGGTATTAAGTACAATGGCCACACGATCTGTATACTTTTTCGTGAAATTTCGATTTTTCTTGCAAGAGTTATGGGACTTTTTTTGTCAATTTTAAGGCCTTTTTTCACATGTAGCGCTCTTTCTTGACAACCCTTTGGCCAATTCCCTTCAAACTTTGTAGAAGTATTGGGTATGATGGCCTCACGATCTGTATACTTTTTTCGTGAAATTTCAATTTTTCTTGCAAGAGTTATGGGACTTTATTCGTCAATTTTAAGGCAATTTTTTACATGTCACGCTCTAACTTGACAACCCTTTGGCCAATTCACTTCAAACTTTGTAGAGGTATTGAGCATGATGGCCACACGATCTGTATACTTTTTCGCGAATTTTCGATTTTTCTTGCAAGAGTTATGGGACTTTATTCGTCAATTTTAAGATAATTTTTTACATGTTGCACTCTAACTTGACAACCCTTTGGCCAATTCAGTTCAAACTTTGTAGAGGTATTGGATATGATAGCCTTATGATCTGTATACTTTTTCGTGCAATTTTGATTTTTATTGCAAGAGTTATGGGACTTTGTTCGCCAATTTTAAGGCAATTTTTTACAAGTCACGCTCTGACTGATAATTACTTTGATCAGCTCACTTCAAACTTTGCAGATTAAAATTCTTAAAGAGATATCAAGCTTAATTAGGCAGTTATAGGTGCTTCTGAATTGAGAACCCTTTACCTAAATCACTTAAAGCTTTGAAGGGTGACGACGGGCATATCATGCGACTTGGCGCAGCTGTTTATTCAATGATGTCATCTCATCTGACATTCCATCCAATATTTAAGTGCTCTACAATATCAACTTCTTGTTTGAGTTTAGATATCCTTTGCATGGCGATGCTTGCAACTGCAAATTGAACATTTTACCCTGAAAGCTTTCATAAATTTGTAAAATCAAAGGAATTTTCAACCAGACAAAAATTTAGGACTTATTTATTAATCCAGATATTATGTACAGTCGAACTTCGATGGCTCGAACAGCCAAGGGACCGATGAAAACAGTTGGAGTCAATGGGGTGTTCGAGATATCAAGGTTGAACTATGTTGAAATTCGAACTAAGGGACCACAAAAAGGGTTTGAGGCATCCATGGTGTTCAAGTTATTGCAGTTCTAGCCATGGAAGTTCTACTGTATTATTTTTAAAATTGACTAGGTTTTTAACATTGTTGCAAATTTGGGCCAATTGGCAAAGTTGTTACAGAAAGGAAACAAAATTCAGGGTTGAATAATAATACAATGCTTGTTTTTTTCTCACTATTGGCATTAATTGATCAGATATCTGTCCAATATGCCAAGCAAATTTTGAAAGGAGACTGCCTCAGAAACAAAAAAAGGTTGGTTCCTAATTTGCAAAGTTGAAGAAATCTTTGCATGCCTTTTGCCAAGGGTTCCATGTTAAAATATCTTCCCAACTGAGACATGCATATGTATCTGCTAGAGACTAAGTTTAATTCTAGCTGACCTACTGGTCTCAGGAAAGGTCTGTGAAATGGTCATGAACATTTATTTCTCAATATGATGTCATATGAGGGAAGTATAACATCTTAATTGAGAACCAATTTAGATAATTTATTCTTTTGAAAGAAAAAATATCCTTATGTGCATCAATACCCATTTGCTATATTTTGGCGAATATTTTTTATGCCCCCGCAACGACAAGTTGGGGGTCATATTGTTTTAGTAGAGCGGCGAGGAGGCAAATTTTCAAAATTTAAATTACCCGCAAGCCCCATGGGCTGTAATTATCTTAAACGAAAGTGTTATGTTTGTTCTCTCAGAAAATGGCTGTCGTCGCTATCTAACATGGTCCAAACATACTTTATCTAAGGGTCAAAGGTCATAGCCCTGATAGCTGTATTTTTAGTTTGCCGGGGTATAACTTACTAATATTTTGACATAATTTTCAGATATTTGGCAAATAAGTGTATCACAACAAAGTTGAATATTTGGTACCATTTGACTTTCATATGACATTCACCTTTGACCTTGATCTAAATGATTTTTTACGTTTGACGTTTACAAAAACACAGTACAACAATGAATCATAGGTCTTTTGGACCTTTTGTTGACATCGAATGAGCTCAAGGTTATCTTTGATAATAGTTATATTTTATTTTTACCTTTTATAGTATGTGACTTTATTGCGTGCTATTAAACCTCTACGCGATCTTCGCATTTAAGTTAAGAAAAGCTATAGTTTTCCATCTGTGTCAGTGTGGTTCATACTTGTTAACTTAAGAACTGTTTTGTTATTCACTTGAACAGGGCTTCTTTTTGTGTATAACACGCGAGGTTATTCGTAAAGAGAAAAAAAAAACAAAAACATTGGCCCATTGGAAAAAAATCAAGAATACGAAGTCAAAGGACTTAACATGTGTGAGATCAAATAGTGCTTTATGCCAATTAATGAGAGTTTCCGTTAAAGAATAAAACAGATGCGACCGACGTATTACTGTCATAAGAGAAAAATCGACCATAGACTAAAGCCCATCAACTACATGCGAAAGCTTGTCCAGACGGCATCCAGACAATTTGAAAAGAGGGATTCAAATTTGAAGTGAAGTGATATTTCACCGAGACTTGACAAATTTTGGGGGATTTCTTAGTAGAACATCACTGGGATCCGCCATTGTTGTCAATGTCGTAAACAAAATTAGAATTTTTATATATAATATGCTTTCCCCAAAATTGTAACCAAACGTTCTAAAATTGACAAGCTTTGTAACAAGGAAGTACATTTTTAAAACAGAAAACGACTATAAAAGCAAACATGCAGAATTTAGATCAATTTATATAAGTTCTCAACTTTGAAGATGCGCACAAAAGCACAACAGGACGAAATGGTATATCTTGTTGGATTTTCTTCTGTCAACAATTTCCCACTAAATAACTTTTAGTGCAATATTTAGCAATTTACAATGAAATAATAGCCTTTTGGGTGTTTTATGATTTCAGAAAATTTAAGTTTTCTGGGTAATCAATTAAAGTGATGACACATATTTTGTAGGGTGTAGCTGTTTTCATCTTTAGAACACTCTGCCGTTTCCAGTTTTTGCTTAGTACAGCAGAGCTGGACTCTGATTTGATGCAACAAGTACATTTCCGCATTTTCATATCTAAACTATACGAACACACAAATACACAAACACACCCTTTAGTTAACTACACTTATTTTTAAAGGTGAGCAAATAAGAACATTATAAACACATATCACTATTTTTGGAATGGTACTGATGTCAAACATACACCAAACAAATAGAAATATTGTTGAAATATCATTCAAAACAGACTGCCTGGTAAGGGGTAAATTATAAAATAATGACCAAATCGGTACAACACTGTTCAAATACGGGAATAAAATATTTGCAAAACACAACTTTTGATAAAAAAATTAGCGTGAAGAAATGATGTATTATGGAAACAAATATGCCAAAAGTAACGTGAAACAATTGTTAAATCAGCTATGGGACATAATTAACAAATATGTAAAAGATTCAAAGGTAGGTGCTAAAAAAACATCAATTTTGATGCTTAATTTTACCAAGTTTGTGGGTGTAAGGGTGTATTGATGCATAATCAATTACACTATTGCATGCTTATTGTTTCTGCCGTATTTAGTTTTAAGAATAACTGGTGTATTCAATAAACTTTCATTCAAATTAGTCCCGTGTGTATATTGAAGAGCAGGGTAACATCAAAAGTCGCCATTTTTTACGTCATAGGGACCACAATTAACTCGACGACAGGCATTTTCTGAGAGTTGAGATGTCGATAAATGATATTAAGCAATAAAATTCCATGGGGCTTTTGGGTAATTTAAACTCGTTAAATAAGCGACTTTTTACATATCTGCCGCTCTACTATTTTAACCTAGTCCGTCCATAATTCCGTCCGTCCCATCTCTGATGAGCTGTTATTCCGGATAACTGCTCCCACAATATTAAAGCTACATTTATTTTACTTTTCACAGTGATTAGGCATAGATTGAAGATGTGCATGTTGTCATGGTTAAGATTTTGGCAAAAAATTGTGATTTTGAGGGGTAGTTGAACTTGGCCATTTTATCAAAATGTGTATTCTGAAACTGTTATTCCAGATAACTCCTCCCACAATATTAAAGCTGCATTTATTTAACTTTGCACAGTGATTAGCAGTGTTCCAGCTGGGATTTGAAAAGGGCTGGGAGCCAATCCTGAAAAGGGCACTTTAGCACGCTGATTCAAATCTCAAAAAGGGCACTTTCAGGCGCTGATTGATAATTAAATAAAAGCTAGTCATGCATTGTCTTTATTATTTGAACTGTTATATAAACAATTAAAAGTTAAATATTTAAGATAGTACATGTAGTATTGAATTTTTCTGTGTTTGGGAATAAAAAATTTTGTAACAACATTTTCTGTTCTAAGCATACCTGTGATAAGGCCAGAATGCCAGTGTAGGATATCTCCCTCCATAAACCAGGAGATTGAGGGGTCAATTTAGGAGATTTTTAGGGGTTGTTTTAATGGAAGAATTTTGCACTTCTGTGCTTATTAGTATGTTAAAATGAGTACATCAAACATCCAACTTATTTCAATAATTCACATGGCAAAAACCAGTCACCTACTTATGACATTGCACCACCAGTTTTCCAGGAAGAAGATACAGGTTAATCTTATGACTTTTGTATTTGTAAGTTAATTGTATGATGCACAGTATTATAACATTCTCTGAGTATTACACATAGTCTTCCCATCGTTGACTGGGAGGTTTTTAATGTCCTTGACTACCTTTATCCTTTCAATCTGATTGATTCAAATATATTTTCAGTGAAAATGAAATACCGTCGGACCGACGGACATGTCCGGTAAAATCGGCACCGGTCCGGTAAAAATTTCTATTTTACCGGTCCTTATGTCCGGTAATATTTTGGCTCATACATAAGGAAAATTCTGTGTCTGAGAAGTAAATCTTTGTGCATGACTTTTAAATAGTATAACTCCATGTATTCCTGGTTGTATTTTAATCTAAAATGTGAGATCTTTTGATCAATTGTCTGATCTTCAGTTTATTTATCGAGGGCACAATTGTGTAGGGGAAAGAAACTTGCACAAGATGTTAAGTTTCCATATATGGTAGTTCCATATATGGTATACAGTAGTCCCTCTCTTGAGAGGCCACCCCTACTGCAATGAAAAACTGGCCTTTCAAATGAGGTGGCCTTCCATGAGAGGATTCTCTTCTGACCATTCCAACTGTTGCAAATTTAGAACTGACAAGTTCTCTTTTCCTCTCTGTGTATGAGGAAGCATACATACAATGATAATTATCATTTACTCACATTACCAGTTTCTAAATTGAATATATAGAAATCTTACAATTTTGTGGGATTAGGTAAAGATTTTGAAGAAAAATTGCAAAACATCATATTTTGAATCTTTGACATTTTATTTGTTCTTAAAATCGTGTTCAAAGAAATTTTTTCAATAAATTTACAACAGGTATTGTCATTATAGCTTCAAAGAAAAAATTAATTTTTTGATTATTTGAACACAGATTTTAAAGGGAAATAATCCATAACGGTAAAACGGTATTAAAAAAAAACAATAAACAAAAAGTGACAAAAACAAACATGAATTTTCTTGATCTGATGATGTTTTCTCAATTATCAAAACATATTTATAGAATGGAGTAAAATATTAACAGCTTAATTGGACAGGTAACTATGTAATTTATGAATGGGTTAATTGACATGTAAACATCGCCGATGTTTATTTAACAAATCCGTTAATTTGTCAAAAAGAAATGATAAAGCTAATCAACTTTGGGGCCCAGAACAGGACAGAAAGACTGCTGCAAGATATAATTGTTGACATTTTTCACAAAAATGTGTTTTTGAAAACTTATTATATGTGACCTAAAGAACAAAGGTCACTTCCAGGTCAAATTTTCAACAACTTCCGGTTTGATCGCAATTTGTAAACAGTGAGTGTTTGGCCGTTTATACGAGGTAAAAAGAGTCATTTAGACACGAAAAGGGTGGCCGTTGGACGCGTCAGGCGGGTGGCCGTCTATATGGGGTCATTTTGTACATAAAAATGTTAATGCAAAGGAAATATGGCCGTATAAACCGGGTGGCCTCCCAAACGAGGGGCCGTTAAGTAGAGGGACCACTGTACATATTTATAAGCCTCTTTCAACTGGAGCACCTCCAACAGAGGGGATAAATGCAGATTTACTTCTGAAAAAGAGGTTTGTTAGACAAAAAGAATACAGGTCATATGCCAAAAACATTTTTCTTTGATAGGAAGCATTTCTTATAGTTAATTAAAGTTATACATTTTTTCATCTCCCAAATGAAAAAAACATGAAGCTTTAGGGAAAGAATTTTCATTTTTTTGTACATAACCACATGATACATTGTATTAAACTTGGATGAATTTTTGATGCATCTTGCTACATCTTGGACTTTTTTTAAAGCCTTTTATTCTTGGACAAAGAGTCATAGTACAGAAAGGTACAGTCATATCAAAAAGGCCTGAAGCATTGCAAGACATTCCATCATGCAAATAAGAAAAGGCTGTCAGACTGAACATAAATCTACAGAACCTAATGCATCAGAACATGTTGCAGATGTCAATTATTTACCTGACATTCGTCCTGTTTGCTGAAAAATTTTGCCAGACAGACTGAAGTTTTGTCTGATATATCCTTCAGTCAGCCAGTTTTCGATGTGTCTAATGGTAAAATTTTTGTAACATCATTATGACCTTCAGTACAAATGTACTATCAAAAGAAGAAACAAGGGATTAACATGCACAATTTACAAGACAACACATTTTTTGGTTCAGCCTAGAAAATGCATACTTTACTTGTCTAAAGGGAAAAGTGTCATCCCATGTTATTTTCATTTCTTTTCTAGTTATTTTACTTCCATTGACATAAACCAGAACACAGAAGTTTCGGTCTGGTAAAAGTTGATTCGGTCTGGTAAATTTTTCAGATTCACCAGACCGAATGTCCTGTAAAAATTTTCAACTTTCGTATTGACTGTATTTTTTTAATCTTATTTCAATTGGTATATTAAAATTTTGAATTTTGCAACTATTTACCTAATTTTAGTAAAATCCAATAAAAATTCTTTAAAAGTGATGTAACTTTTCATTTCCAAAGAATTTGTATATAAATTTTAATGATATTTAACACCTAAATGTTTCTTTTTGTATAAGTTCTACACATTATAAGGGGACATAATTCAGCATATAAATTGCTTAAATTTGAACCATTGGAAGTTTTGGCCTTATTTGTTTGTTTTCCTCATTGATTTGTGAATATCAGGGTTTATGTTTATTAAACTAACAGTTCATTGCCTATTATATGATGTGTGATACATGTTCTAAGTTCCTTTAGTGGGCTTTCACATGTCACTTTGACCACGTGTTAGTGTCAAACAACTTGACGATAATTAAATCATAGCCATGTTGCTGGAGGCTATGATTTGACACGTGTGATTATTGTCTGACCATTGTGAAGAAATTACACAAATGTAGTATATTAATTTCTTTCAATTAAGAGTTTGATCACTTTGAAACACCTTAATTAGCCTGTGTCAATCCTCAGGTAATTATCGCCAATGTAAACAGATCAATATTTAGCATGTTGCATACGCATGACGATAATGATAAACTAAAAGGTCAGGGCAATAGGAAAATGTAAAGGGGCATAGGACAATGTAAAAAGGGCACAGGGCGGCACTGGACCATTCAAAAAGGGCACAGGGCGGCATTTAGGAAAGGGCGGGCGGACCGCCCTGTTAAAACGATCTAGCTGGAACACTGATTAGGCATGGATTGAAGATGTGCATATTATCATGGTTTACATTTTTGCCAAATTGTGATTTTGAGGGATAGGTGAACTTGGCCATTTTCTCGAAATGTGTATTCTGGAACTGTTATTCCAGAAAACTCCTCCCACAATATTAAAGCTACATTTATTTTACTTTGCACAGTGATTAGGCATGGATTTAAGATGTGCATATTGTCATGGTTAAGATTTTGACCAAAAATTGTGATTTTGAGGGGTAGTTGAACCATTTTATCAAAATGTTTATTCTGAAACTGTTATTCCGGATAACTCCTCCCACAATATTAAAGCTACATTTATTTAACTTTGCACAGTGATTAGGCAGATTTTGGCCAAAAATTGTGATTTTGAGGGGTAGTTGAACTTGGCCATTTTATCGAAATGTGTATACTGGAACTGTTATTCTGGATAACTCCTCCCACCATTTATTTTACTTTGCACAGTGATTAGGCATGGATTGAAGATGTGCATATTGTCATGGTTTAGATTTTGGCCCAAAATTTTGATTTTGAGGGGTAGGTGAACTTGGCCATTTTATTGAAATGTGTATTCTGGAACTGTTGTACCGGACAACACCTCCCACAATATAAAGCTACATTTATTTTACTTTGCACAGTGATTAAACAAGGTTTGGAGATAAACATATTGTCACATTTTAGATTTTGGTCAAAATTTTTGATTTTGGGGGGGGGGGGTACTTAGAATTTGCCATTTTAACAAAATGTGTGTTCTGCACCTGTTAATCCTATTAAATCCTTCCAAAAATATTACAGCTACATTTATTTTACCTTAAACAGTAATTAGACATGGACTTAATATGTGTGTATTGTCTGGTCATTTTATTGAAATATGTGCATTTGGAGGGTCGGTTCTGGATAACTCCTGATTGGTTATATATCAGTAAGCTGTGTCAGATATTTGAATTTTAAGTTCTTGAAATTTGTTTATCAAGTGCTTAGAAATTAGATGTCTATGTTTTATATCCAACCTCGCTGGCATCATATGTGTCTTACAGACACAAACAGAGTAGCTAAATTTTATCGAAAATTTGAATATAAACACAGCAGGAAAAACATTGGATGATGGCAGTGGGCTGCAGGGGCATTTACTCTCTAGTTTTTTTTTAAGTGTGTTCTAGCAGAAAAAAAAGATAGACAAAGCTTATATTGAATTAACCTTTCCCTTTCCTTCTATATTTTCTATAGGTACAAAAGTATTCAGGACAAAGGGATTTGGAATCTCTAAGGAAATTTGTCAATGATATGCTTGGACGGAAAGATGAGGAGGCTGAAATTGTAAAGGAAGAAATTCCAGAAAAGGAGGAAGATAGTCAAAATGAAAAAGCTTCAGAAGAAAAGGTCAGTATTATCAGTATTCTACAAAATGTTTATATAGTAGAACTTCGATAGCTGGAACTGCAATAACTCGAACACCATGGATCCCTTGAACCCTTTTTGTGTCCCTCAGTTCAGTTAACGCATGGTTCGACCTCCATATCTCGAACACCCTGTTAACTGGAACTGTTTTCAACGGTCCCTTTGGTGTTCGAGCCATCGAAGTTAGACTGTATATCAGCCAAAGGGCCGCTGCAATATGATTATTTTGTTATTATAATTTATTTGATATGATGATATTTTTAGTTTGAATTAAGAAAGTTGAGGGAGACTATTGGAGTACCCTCTGCGTCCATGTCCCAGTCTATGTCTACATCCGCATATGCATTTAGGTATATATCTTGGTAACTATGAAGGGTAGGGTCATCAATCTTTGCATACAGATGTATCTTGGACTATCTTACAGCCACAAATTAGGTCTCTTTGACCTTTATGTTCCACTTGATTGGCTTTCATTTAATTTTGGGTCCAAGTTGATATTTCAGTAATTCTACATAGTAGGATCATCTAACCTTGCATGTGCAATCATTTTTGGCGGTAGGTCAGCATCCAGGCAAATTAGGTCTCTTTGATCTATATTTTCTGCTTGATTGGCTTTCATTTAATTTTAGGTCCAAGTTGATATCTCAGTAACTGTATATAAAAGAATCATCTAACCTTGCATGTGCAATCATCTTTGGTGGTAGGTCAGCATCCAGGCAAATTAGATCTCTTTGTCCTATATTTAAGTCTCCCAAACGAAGTTTGTGGAGACTTATTGTTTTTTCTCCTTTTCTTATTATGTCGCCCCAGACGTAGTCGGGACGACATATTGTTTTTGGTCCGTTTCTTTGTTATTATTACGCTTTCTTTCTTTCTTTCTTCCACCTCTTTTTGTCTGGCTTATATCTCAATGATGCCTGGACAGAAATAATTCATACTTGGTACGAAGTTGGAACACTATCTGGAGGGATGCATGCAAGTAAAATTTTTTTTAAAGAGGCCGCCATTTTCAAGATGGCTACCAAAATACGAAAAATTCGAAATTCGTCCAATTTTAACAAAAATTGAAATTTTCTCAATCAGGCTTCAATGGAATTCATTCATATTTGGTACAAAGTTGGATCACTATCTGGAGGAGGGTATGCAAGGAAAAATTTTTTCAACATGGCCGCCTTTTCCAAGATGGCCGCCAAAATATGTGAAAATTTCAACTTTGTCTGTTTCAACAAAATTTGATTTCTAGGTAGATTTTGATGCAGCGAACAAGATGGAATCATCGAATTGGCTGTCAGGGGCGACATCAGCTATTGCTTGCAATTGCAAATCTAGTTATTTTTATTATCGAAATTTGTCTGGGGCAGATCTCAGAGACCACTCGTCCAATTTCAATGAAACTTTGCAGGAGTATAGATACCAATGTCTAGTTGTGCAAGAAGGTCTATGGAATTTCAGAATGGCACCGTTGCCATGGAAAAGGCAAAAAAGGCAGGAAAATCGACAAAATTTTGGGACAATTTGTCCGGGCAGATCTTGGAGACCACTTATCAGATCTGAATGAAACTTAGTAGTAGCATAGATACCAATGTCTAGCTGTGCAAGAAGGTCCATGGAATTTCAGAATGACACTGTTGCCATGGAAACGACAAAAAGGTGGGAAATTGACAAAAATCTTTTGACAATTTGTCCGGGACAGATCTCGGTGACCACAAATCAGATCTGAATGAAACTTAGTAGGAACATGGATACCAATGTGTAGTTGTGCAAGAAGGTCTATGGTTTTTCAAAATTGCACCATTGTCGTGGAAATGGCAAAAAGGCGGGAAATTGACAAAATGTTGGGACAATTTGTCCGGGACAGATCTTGGAGACCACTCATCAGATCTGAATGAAACTTAGTAGGAGCATAGATACCAATGTAATTGTGCAAGAAGGTCTATGGAATTTCAGAAATGCACCGTTGCCATGGAAACGACAAAAAGGCAGGAAATTGACAAAAATCGTTTGACAATTTGTCCGGGGCAGATCTCGGTGACCAAACATCAGATCTGAATGAAACTTATTAGGAACATAGATACCAATGTGTAGTTGTGCAAGAAGGTCTATGGTTTTTCAAAATTGCACCGTTGTCGTGGAAACAGCAAAAAGGCGGGAAATTGACAAAAATTGTTTGATGATCTTTGACTATTTGTCCGGGGCAGATCTTTGAGACCATGCATCAAATCTAAATGAAACTTAGCAGGAACATGGATACCAATGTGTAGTTGTGCAAGAAGGTTTATGGATTTTCAGAATGGCACCGTTGCCATGGAAATGACCAAAAAGGCGGGAAAATTAAAACTGCTCAGAATTGCATGAAAACTTACAGAAAGGTTGTTTACGATACAGGGACTTTGCTTTTAGTCTAAAAAAAAATTCAAAATGGCGACTGTTGCCATGGAAATGCAAGGGGCGGGAAAACTAAAAATGGTCGGAATTGAACAAAACTTTACAGAAAGGTTGTGTAGCATATTGGGATTTGGTTTCTAGTCTGAAAATTTTAAAATGGCAGTAATTGTCATGACAATTGGTAAAAAGTAGGGAAAACACAGAGTGCTCAGAAATGAATGAAGTTGAAGGGAGTTGGAATATTGAAGACTGATGTATCTCACTGCCATTCGGCGACAGCTCTTGTTTTTAGGGGGACTATTAGAGTACCCCCAGTGTCTGTGTCCGTGTCTGTGTCAATGTCTGCGTCCTCATTTGGGCATTTATCTCTGCAACTATGCCTTGTAGAGTCATCAAACTTTGCATGCAGGTGCATCTTGGGTTGACTCATAGCCGCCAAGAAAATTGGGTCTCTTTGACCTATATTTTCCACTTGATTGGCTTCAGTTCATATCTCAGTCAGTATAAATGGTAGGATAATGTAATCTTGCATATGCATTTATCTCTGATTGTAGGTCAGCAACCAAGCTAAATTAGGTCACTTTGACCTATATTTTATGTTTGACTGATTTGCATTCAAGTTTTTGGACGAGTTCAGATCTAAGTCACTAGACATGGTAGGATAATGTTACCTTGCATATGCATGAATCTCTGATGGTAGGTCAGCATCCAAGCAAAATTATGTCACCTTTATTTCCTGCTTGATTGATTTACAATCAAGTTTTTTGGACGAGTTCAGATCTCAGTCACTATACATGGTAGGATAATGTAACCTTCCATAAGCATGCATCTCTGATGGTACATCAGCACCCAGGCAAAAGTAGGTCACTTTGACTTGTATTTTACGAATGAGTGATTTACATTCAAGTTTTGGGACAAGTTCAGATCTTAGTCACTATTCCAGGTGGGGTCATGTAACCTTGCTTATGCATGCATCTCTGATGGTAGGTCAACATCCAGACAAAATTTTGTTACTGTGACAATGTGCCAGAACGAGGCCAACTCTGTAATTGTTGATTATTTATGTTTTTCATTACTTTCATTCCAGGCTTCAAAGGTGTATGAACTCACAGATAACAACTTCAACTTTGTAACACATATAGGTGTAGCTTTTGTTAAATTTTATGCTCCTTGGTAAGTATTAGTTGAGACCAGTCTAATTTTATTTCTTGGTTTTCAGGCATTATTGTCTTACCCCAATCAAAATATTAAAAAAGCAAGGCATATGCATACAAAGAATGGCAGCAACATAGATAACTTTCATGTTAAATTTTTGTAATTAGGTCATTTTCTCAGTAACAGTGGTAGGTCAATGATTTTTGTTATGGAATTTGGTCTTGGGTAGTATATAACAGTTTATACGTGATATGGCTTTTGTCTTTGACCTCAAATTTCATGAGCATGTGAGCATGTTAGGTTTTTTGTGATTCTGTCAATTTCTCAGTAACTATTAACGGTAGATCAATGATATTTGGTATAAAAGGGTGGGGTTGGATATTACATGACAGTCTGGTAAATGGGTATAGTCTGTTACTTCAGTTTCTTTTTCTAGTGAGCATGTTAATTTTTTCTGTATCTATAATTGGTATGTCAATGATATTTGGTTTGTAGGTTGGTCTTGGGTAATACATGGCAGCGTCATATGGCTTTTGCCCTTGACCTTAATGTCATGGTCTACTGAGCATGTTAAGTTGTTGTGATTAGATCAGTTTCTCAGTAACTATTAAAGGTAGATCAAGGGTGGTTGTGGGTGATAGTACATGAAAGTCTCCTACATGGTCTTAGTCTGTGTTCTCAATTTCACGGTTTAGTGAGCATGTAAATTTTTTCTTGGTAGTTCATTTTCTCTGTATCTACTAGTGGTAGGTCAGTGATATTTGGTATGTGGGTTGGACTTTGGTAGTTATATGAAAGTCTGGCTTTTGTAATTGACCTGTATTTCATGGTCTAAATAGTTTTAAGCTTTTGGTTATCTACTAGTGATAGATATATCATATTTGTTATGTGGGTTGGTCATTGGTATTACATGACAGGCTTCTATATAACAGGTCTGTGACCTCAATTTCACAGTCTGGTAAGCATGTTTAATTTCTCATTATCTATTAATGATAGGTTAGTGATATTTAGTCTGCTGGTTGGTCTTTGGTGTAGCATTATAGCCTGCTATATGGTTTTTTGTCCTTGACCTAGTGAACATGTTGGTTTCCCATTATCTATTAGTGATAGGTCAATGATATTTGTTTGGTATGTGGGCTCGTCTTGTGTAGTACAGGACAATAGGACTGACCACAATTTCACAGTCTAGTTAGCATGTGAAGTTTTCCTATAATAGGTAAGTTTGATTTTCACAATTATTTAGCATCTAAGCAAAGACGGGCGACACATCTATTAGGGTCTACCAATGTTTGAAATAAGATATGGAAGCCTTTTCATAATACCAACCTCAAAAAGAGATAGTGGAGGTAATTTTTGCAAGATTTTCGATCATAATAAGGTGTGATGCAGTCATCATCAAGAGTCTGTACACTGCATAACGTGAGTTCTAGTGTCATTATTAAATACATTTGTAAATCTCTTCACACAACAAGATGGAAATTTGGGTTTTATTGCCTTAACCATATCAGAACTTTAACTGTCTTGTAAAGGGAACTCCTTACTGCAGTTGTTTACGTTACTTAAGGCAGTAACAGGAGTACATAACTGTTTTTTCAATGAAATGGATACAATAGTTGACACAATACTTGCACCTGCTCGCGTCAACCACTGCTTGTTATTTACTTAACTTGGTTTAGTTTACTTCCCTAGATATTTATCTTTTCAAAAAATATCGAGAGCCCAATCTGATTACCTTCCATTTAATTTTGGAGCAGTCTTTTTTCTTGAGAAATGCTTGAAACTTGACACAAAGGAAGGACACTATATGGAGATGTGCATGAACAAATAAATTGTCCAAATCCATGTAGGGGAGGTACTTTGACTGTCTTTTCATTGATTCTCTCTTCAAGGATTACCTCATAACCAAATTTCCTCTTGGACCACTGTTTCAAACAACTAGATGGATTTTGATGAAGTTTTACATAAAGGGAGGACACTATATGGAGATCTGTATGAAAGAATAAAATTATTGTCGGAACCATGAGGGGGAATTCCTTGACTTTAACTTTTCATCGATTCCTTCTGCAATGATTACCTCGTAAACTCATCTCCTCTTAAACCACAGGAGGGATTTTGATTAAATCTAAAAGAAAGGGAGAACACTATATGGAGATGAACATTAGGGACTTGAATTATTGTTTGACAATGTGAAGACTTGAATTCTTTATTGATCCCTTCTACAACGATTTTTTGGACTTTGACAATTTTTATGCCCCCACTGAAGGCGATGGGGCATTAAGATTTACCCTTGTCTATCCGTCAGTACGTATGTACATCCGATTTTTTTGTCAAGGATTTCTCAGCTTGTGTAAGCAGTAATGATTTGATATTTGGTCTGAAGCTTTGGTATAATGAGTTGAACAGTGCCTCCTCTTTTCAAGCCTGTCACTCATCTGCTTCCTGTTTGCCGATGACTTTGATTTTTTCCAATATAGCTATATATTGAAAATTTTCGTCAAGGATTTCTCAGCTTTTGTATGCAATAATGATTTGATATTTGGTCTGAAGCTTTGATATGATGATTTGTACCATGTCGCCCCTTTTCAAGGCCATCACTCATCTGCTTCCTATTTCCTGATAACTTAGATTTTGTTTCCAATTATAGCCATATATTGAAAATTTTCATCAAAGATTTCTCAGCTTATGTATGCAGTAATGATTTAATATTTGGTCTGAAGCTTTTGTTTGATGAATTGTACCGTGTCTTCCCTTTTTAAGTCCATCACTCATCTTCTTCTTGTTTGCCAATAAATTTAATTTTTTCCATTATAGCCATATATTGAAAATTTTCATCAAGGATTTCTCAGCTGGTGTATGCAGTAATTATTTGATATTTGGTCTGAACCTAATTGTACCGTGTCTCCTCTTTTCGAGTCTTTCACTAATCTACATCCTGTTTGCCGATAACTTCATTTTTTTTTTCATTATAGCCAAATATTGAAAATTTCGTCAAGGATTTCTCCAGCTTGTTTATATTACTAAATAATGCAGTACCTCTGATTAGAGCTGGTGGGGGCATCTGTGTCCCATGGACACATTTTTTTTTTAAATTGAAAGAAATCATTCAAAGGATAGATATCATGAAATACAGGTGTAGAAGAAAAACCATTATCCTCTATATAAGTTCTCTTCAAAGTGATGTACATGTAACAAAATATCTCTTGTGCTTATGGTTTTTGTATTAAATGTCAAAGAGGTCCAAAAGGATGATTCTATTTGTGTCTGATTTTGAGGGAATATTTTCATGACACCCTTGTGTTAAGTTATTTCTTGACGATTATATTATTGTATCCATACTCATATTGCGTCCATACTCATATTGTGTCCACACACGTATTGTATCCACACTAACTGAAATTTGAACTCCAACATACTGATTCAGGGGTCAATGAGGTGGGTGGGGTGGGGTATGTCTGGATGCTTTTTGGTGACAGCTCATTTTGTTTTTGATCGATAAAAGTGTAATTGTGAAAAATGCTATAACATTTGAAGAAAATGGTCTAGCAGGAGAAATAAATGAAAATATTTTCTTTTTTTTGGGGGGGTGAAAAAATCAGGGCAGGATGGGAACAGAATTTTTGAAATATTTATTAGGGCCGAACATCAAAGAATGATTTTTCATCCATTAAAAAAAAACATGTTTATTTAGATTTGTCCTAACATTCTCTCAGCATTGACGTATGATACATAGTTCTAAGGATTCCCTAACCATTATGGTTAGGTTGGGGGTTTGGCAATATTAACTGTTACAAACTTAACTATATTCAGAGCTTAATTTATTTGCACACATGTCAAGATGTATCCCTGTTCAAAGTGCTATACATATACATCTTTCTTAACAAATGATAGAAGAAAGTTTCAGTAATTATATTCTAAAGAAATGCAATAAGGTCTTTCAACTATAATGGTCTAATTTAGAAATGAAGAGAAATTTCGCTGAGGGAAGCAAGGCACGAAAAATTTTGGGGCATTTACTAGTAAAATATATGATATTAATTAAAAAATACATAATTGTGCAAAAAAAGGGGGTTTCCAACCACGACCCCCCCTTTTTTGAGCCAATGCTACCACCTTGTTTTTAGTAAAGTCCCAAGCCAAAAAGGTTTACACAGATGTTTGAAAACCCAGAGAGTGAATTCGAAAATCTTGGGCTTGAAACATTGCAAATATAAAGTACTGTTGATTAGAAAATTTAGAAAATGTATCTTAAGAATTCCACAGTTGATTATTTTTTGGCACATAAAATATTTTAATAATCCTGTTAAAAAAGAAAGGTTTAATGTATTTGGCAACAAAAGAGGTCAAAGTCGCCATTGGAGAGTAAGTCAACATAAAGTTTCCAATTTAATCAATGCAGTAAGTATCCAAATTCCAATGACATCAGACCTCAATATATAGGCTTTACAGGCTGTATATATATCTAGTGAAAGACAAAAATATGTACCAGATGGTATAAAGATTAATTTTTTTTTACAAGTTGAGATTAATTATCAAAGAAAACATTTTTCTATCAATTTTTTTGTGAAATATATAGCAAGTGTAAAGAAATAAGATGTGAAAAATGCTGATTTAAATTTTTTTTAAGCGAGTTATTTAAAATTAATGAAAGGATGAATTAATGGGGAGATAACTACACTTTTTGTATTGGTATGTTATTACACATTACCTGGAGCAGTATCATGATGGATATCCCTGTTCTGTTTATACATATTGCTATAATTAATTACCGATTGTAGAAAGATTAATAACATTATATTACTTGACATGTGGAATCAGTGATAACAGGTCTAAGGCTTATGTCCTTTGCACATGATGGATTTTCAATAACAAGCTCTTACCCTTTCGGAGATAATTAAGAAACTAGAGTAATGACTGTTGGAAACGACAGTGGTCCCCGCACCCCCTGTTTGACACAGAAAACAGCTATAGACCCTGGGTATAATTTTTCTTAACATTTTTGAAATTAAACTATTGATAGTCACTATTTTTACCATAAGGAATTAAAGAATATATTTTTGTTAGGCAGAATTCAAAAAAATAAGTAGTCTTTGAGACTTCCAGGAATTTTACCAAACTTGGTATCATATATTTTGGAAATCAAATTGGTGAAATGTTTCTTCTAATTCTAACAAATTTTTTAACTATGGTTTCAATGTAGAATTCCAAAAAATTAGTGGTCTTTGACAATTTCAGGAAATTTACCAAAATTGGAATCAACTATTTTTGAAATTCAATTGGTGAAAATGATTGCCTTAATGGAAACAAATCTCAACAGTGTTGTTGCTAGGTAGAATTCCAAAAATAAGTGGTCTTTGACACTTTCAGGAAATTTACCAAAATTGGAATTAACTATTTTTGAAATTAAATTGGTGAAAATGATTGCCCTAATGGAAACCAATCCTAACAGTATTGTTGCTAGGTAGAATTCCAAAAAATAAGTGGTCTTTGACACTTTCAGGAAATTTACCAAAATTGGAATCAACTATTTTTGAAATTCAATCGGTGAAAATGATTGCCCTAATGGAAACAAATCCTATCAGTATTGTTTCTAGGTAGAATTCCAAAAAATAAGTTTTCTTTGACACTTTCAGGAAATTTACCAAAATTGGAATCAACTATTTTTGAAATTCAATTGGTGAAAATGATTGCCCTAATGGAAACAAATCCCAACAGTGTTTTTGCTAGGTAGAATTCCAAAAAATAAGTGGTCTTTGACACTTTCAGGAAATTTACCAAAATTGGAATCAACTATTTATGAAATTCAATTGGTGAAAATGATTGCCCTAATGGAAACAAATCCTAACAGTATTGTTTCTAGGTAGAATTCCAAAAAATAAGTTTTCTTTGACACTTTCAGGATATTTACCAAAATTCGAATCACATTTTCAAATTCTAAGATTTCAGAAGTTTTATTTTTTTCCAAATACTTGCCAAAATATCAGATTATATGCCAAAATGTCCAAAAATATCAGTCTTTGACATTTTCAGGAAATTTACCAAAGTTGGAACCGGAATCAAAATTCTGAAAGCTTATTGCGCATCTACAGTCTATATGCAACAATTCTGCAACAAAATTAAATCCATAAATCAAAAATGTAGGATTAGTTTGCGTCCAATGCCATATATGTCTCAATCTACATTTTGTGGTCTTTGTCAAATCGACATCTTGGGGCCTCTTGTTTGCATCAAGATAAATATCAAAAATCCGAAAGCTTATTGTGTATCTACAGACCATATGCAACAATACTACAACAAAATTAAAACCCTAAATCCAAAAATGTAGGAGGAGTTCGTGTTGCATGCCATATGTGTCAAAATGGACATCTTGGGGCCTCTTGTTTGCACCAAGACCAATATCAAAAATCTGAAAGCTTATTGCGCATCTGCAGCATATATGCAACAGTTCTATAACAAATTAAAACCCTTAATCCAAAAATGTAGGAGGACTTCGCGTTGCAAGGATGTGTGATGGACGGACGGACGGTCGAGACCAAGGACAATATCCCCAAACTTTCATCGAAAGTGCAGGGATAATAATTGTGTCGCCTGTGTAGCGGGGTCGACACATAGGGATCACTCTGTCGTCTTGCGTCGGCCGCGTCGTCGTCACACTTTCAACTATTATCCGCGACTCCTCCTAAACCACTTGATGGAATTTAACGAAACTTGCACAGATTTTACCTTGCAACTTGTAGATGTGCACCATATATTTTGTTTTTCAAAAAAATTATTTTTTTAAAAAAATGTGTTTTCCAAATATTTACATAGGATACTGTAGGAAGGGGTGGGTTTCTCTTATCTGGAACTCCTCCTAAACCACTTGATGGAATTTAACGAAACTTGCACAGATTTAACCTTGCAACTTGTAGATGTGCACCATATACAGTGGATTCCTGTTAATTGCATACCTTATTTGTCAGCAAAAAATATGCAATTAACAGGAATATTCTATTAAGAGGAGTTTTCAATATTGCTGTAAAAACATGTCAATTAATGTGAAAAGAGTCAAATGATGAGTTAATCATTAAACAAACACATAGATTACTGTCTGTTTTTACAAAATTATTAATTGATTTGACATTTCATAATTAGATATCTCATTTTAATTAGTTTTTTCACAGTAATTTGCCAAAAATATATTCTTTTAATGTTAAATTTCACGAACATGTCTTGATTTGAAATGAAACTATTCAATTAACAGGAATTTCTTAACTATTCAATATGCAATTAAAAGGAATAAATAATATGGAAGCATATAGTAAATGGTTCTGTGCAGCAGAATAGTATGCAATTAAGAGAAATATTCTATTAAAACCCATTCATACCGAAATCATCCTTTTGGCACCCTCGAGCGCGTGCCGAAATTATCCTTTTAGCACCCTCGATGCCAGGCCGAAATTATCCTTAAGGATACATGAATTACTATTTTTAGAACGTCATCTCCAAACTGGAAAAGCTGGTGTTTTGCGTGAGAAATTAGACATAACTTGGAAACAATATATCAATATTAACATTTTCTTTTAAAATTTTGATAATTTGACAACATTTTTCCATAAAAAGTCGGAAAAATGTTAAAAGAATCGATGGTAAAATCTTTGGTCTCGATAGCAATGGCGGCGTCAAGCAGCGGTCCACTAAATTAGTTGACAGGTTAAAAAATAGTGACCAAATCTAAATGCAAATTATTCTACGAATTTTATAAATGGTTGAAAGTAAAATCGACAGTTATCAGAAGCTGAATGTGGCAAGGAATCGTAAAATCCAGAGCCTTTTCAACGAACAGGTGCTTGCTGACAGCATCTTTACAGTCGTGTGATTTTGGGCACGCAAAAGTAAGCCAAATCACATATCTTCCGTGGTATGTTGCATATTAATAAAATTCTGGAGACTCCGTGTATTTTCCTGTCTAATTTATTTGAAATTTAAATACCCCGGTCATTCAAAAAAAAGTAAAAATATATCCACTAAAAATAGAAATACCGGAAGTCGTTGTTATGGTAGTTGTTTAAACAAATATGGCGGAATGTGTAGACAACACATTTTGTAATCCGAGAAAAGGCCGTGGTTTACGCGAAAACAAAATAATTTATTGAAAGTAAAAGCCTACAGCTGTTGTTGTTAATCAGTATTCCTGTTTTTGGTTTCCCGGGAGCATATGAGCGAAGTTTTCGAGCCTATTTGGGAGAACAGATACTTCTCGTTTTTTCATCTTGCACACCCGAAAATAAATTGTCATCTGATGAATTCGACGTTTCCACCTAGGAGAAATCGATGAGGCTGAAGCCTTGCATCAGATAAATACAGAACTTCATCATGGGTGATAAAAGGGGTAAAAATGCTAGTTCTGGGACAGTCGGAAATGCATGGCACAAGCCCTGCAAGAGATGCTCAAAATACTGACGATTTGCATGTTTTTTTATTTTTATTTTTTACAGGGAATGGGGTTTCTCAACCATTTTCCCTTGCTAGTAATACAGGTCCAACAAGGAAAATGCCTCCAGAGAAGGAGCTCCCGTTGACTTTATGAAACTGTTTTAAATGTTTAAATTGGTGAAACTGAGAGTGACATTGAATAATGTCTACCATGAAATAGTTTTCATTTTTTCAAAATACTGATTTTAGTACCATTTTTTTCAAGGGAACAATTTCACATTTATTTCTCATTTTATTTCACTTGGAAAATTTATTTTTCACCACTCTCTATATACCAGCTATTTGTTTTTCAGAAAAAATGATTTTTTGTGCAAAAAAAATGTCCTTTCCACATTTCCCATAGGATACTATAGAATTTCATGAAACTTTCCCAGAACCTTTATAGTCTCACTATGTACTTGTTGATCTCCTATTTTATATTTTACCAGATGAATAGGATTGTTCACAGATTTTGGAAACAGAGGCATACCTTATGACCTTCACTCACAATACTTCTAGTTCAGTACTTACAGTAATATATATAAAATCATAACATGTATATCGCAGGCGACACAAGTCTTCCATGGAAGACTCACATCTAAGTTCATGGAAGCTATCCTCTATATTGTAGTTTAAGCATGGGTATGCATTATATTCATGATTACTTTAACCCTAGTGCTAACAAGGGCTAAAATACCACAAATAAAAAGGCTTACTCATGTTAAAACAACAACAGAGGAATAGCTTGACAAAATGGGTACCATAATGAGGCTTATAGTTGTAGAAAAAGAAAATTATACAAAAATTCCCATTGAAAATTTGTAGAATGATTTAAATCAGATTTCAGAACAAGATGATATGTACACTATTATTGATAATAAAAAATAAAATAAAAAATAAAATTTGCTTTAAAGTTTGGATGGGAATCTAGAATTTTATTTATAATGGCCTTAATGGGATTTATCAGCTTCAACCAACCATTTTGAACTGTTATGGAGCAGGTTTTCAAAACCAATACTACATCTACAGTCTTTTGTGTAAAATATTGTCCAAACATACCCCTATGCAATATGATATGGTTGTATCATGCTGCACTTAGAGTAGCAGCTTAACACTATAAATATCATTTCATCTATAACTAATTGAATTATCTGAATTACAAATGTAAACAGATGCCCAAGCTCTAACCATAACCCCGACCTTAATGATAACTTATAGGTTACAATTCCGCAATTAATGTTGTTCAGAATGCATCTAGTTTTTTACCCCAAGATGAAATTCAGAATTAATCATTGCAGTATGTGCGATTGGTGGAAACTTATTATAATAAAATCACCTATACACTAGTAATATAGAATTCATTAATATTTATTCACTTTTTATATCTTTGACCTGAATCCCGGATATGTTTATGTCAGGGGTCAGATTCAAAATATTTTCCATAAAAATACCGACCCTTTTTATAGCCCCAATTTTCACCAAGAAGAGCAATGGGAACCCCCATTTTTCATTCCGAAATTTGAAAGATCTCAGTACCGACAAATTATAAGAGGAGCCCCCGGAGTTGAAATTCGGTTGCATCTATTTTTAGAATTGCGTCACACTGGGGTTCCCCCCTATGGAATTAGCAGTATGAATAATCATGCGCATTTGTAACCTATAATGCATCTCTTACTCTAACCCAAGTTATAACCGTGACATCCATAATCTTACCTATTTATATATAACCCTTCTACTGCCCCAGTTATAATAAGGGTTAATTACTGCAAGGGTTATAGAGTTTGGTGTAGATTAAGATGAGTCTTAGAGATAGGGTAGAGTATACTGCAGAAATCTGATAAAATAATGTCATGAACATACACTGAAGTGAGAAAGAGACAAAGGACATTGATCTGATAGTTGATGTTGGATTTGAGAAACCTTTAATAAAGACTGTTACTGGTAGTCTCGTTCAATGTCGAATGTTTCAGGTTCATAAATGGAACCTGGGAGTTACAATTTTTATCAAAATATATGAGAGTTCAGTTAAAAAAATTTATTGTCATAATCATCTTGACAGAGGAAATTCTAAAATTAAAAATAAAATAAAAAACACGGCAATTTATATTCAACACAAATTGAAACAGCATGACAAAGAAAAATCAAATAAACAATCATCAAAAAGAATGCTAATTATGGATAAGTATCAATTATTTAATTGTAGGTGTGGACATTGTAAAAGATTAGCTCCTACTTGGGAAGATCTTGCTAATACATATGGCAGTGAGAAGAAAGTGTTTATTGCTAAGATTGACTGTACTAAGTATACTGATATATGTAGAGAATATAAGGTAGGTCTTTGTTAAACTGGTGATTAGTGGTAACAGATTTTAAAATCTTTTCAAAAATTATTCACACAAATTCTGTTAATTTAAGTACTCTTAATAAAGGAAAAGTGCAAAATTCCAGTAAGTATATATATATATATATTGTCTGGATTTTGACATCTGTATATTGTAAAATATTATATACTCATTTAAATAATCTGATTTGTTCAAATCGTGTGATTTCGCTGGGTAAACCGGTTAGTGTTAGGTCGCATAGGAATGTCAACCGGTAAACAAGAAAATTCGATATAATATAACAGTTACCGCCCAAGATAGTGTGTGAAAAAAATTTTTTTGCTGTCGTATAATGGTATGGTGCTGTCATCGTCCTAGTCGTTGTCATTGTCGCTGTCGTCTTTGTCTGTATACACTTTTGTTTTTGGTTAATAACTTTAGTTCAAGTAGATCAATTCTTGTGAAATTTTAACACAATGTTTCTTGGCATAAAAGGAAGGCTTGGCCCCACCCGTTTTTTTTTTTAAAAAGGGGGGGCCAAAAACGGTTAAATTTGATGTTTTTACATATTTGACTAGAAACTTTATTATTTATCAGATTTCGATGGGGTTTCTTTCAGTGTCCTCCTGAGAAATTTCGAATAAGTATTATGCCAAAGGATTTCACGTGGCATGTACTGTTCACGAGATAGATGGGCCCAAATGGGCCGAAGGGTCATGTGAGCTATTGCCATCACTTGACTTCCGTCGTCCGTCCATCCGTCTGTCCATCGTAAACTTTTTAAAAAATCTTCTCCTCTGAAACCACTGAACCAATTTTAATCAAACTTGGCCTGAATCATCACCAGGTTATCTTGTTTCAAAATTTTAGCCGATGAGTAAGAGGACCAAACAATATGGCTGCTGTTACTAAAAATAGCACATAGGGGTAAATTGCTGTTTTTGCAAATAACTCAAAAACCGTTACAGATATTAAAAATCTGACACGAGTAAAAGTAATAAGCATGACAAGATCTACCTGCCCTGCGATTTTGAAGAAAATCTGATTACCCATTTTGGAGTTATTGCCTTTTTTCGAAAATTTTTCAAAATTTTAATATATTTTATTTTTTATCAAAGAAACTAGAACAGATAGAAGTCAACTTTGAATTGCAAAAATGTTCAGCATATCAAGATCTACCCACCCTGAAAGTTTGGAGAAAATCCAAAAACCCTTCAAGGAGTTATTGCCCTTTTTAGCTCACCTGGCTATACCATAACTTGGTGTCCGTCGTCCGTCGTCAGTCCGTACGGCCAGCGTAAACTTTTCATTCAAAGATCTTCTTCTCTGAAACCACTGGGCCAATTGGAACCAAATTTGGTCACAATAGTCCTTGGGTGGTCCCCTTTAAAAAAGGTATCCGGCAGGCCCGTACCTCATCCAAGATGGCCGCCAGCAGGGAACATAGTTTTAACATTGGACCCTATGGGTAAACACACTCAAAGATCTTCTTCTCAGAAACTACAAGTCCAGTTATTGCCGCGGTCAAGGAAGTGGCAAAACTTTTGATGTAATGAAGTCAAGATTTACACCCCAAGCTTACACAATGTGTTACATTCATCTTTGTCAAATGTCATCAGACATGAAAACCTGACAAATGTATACAATGTTGTCTTTGTACGACGGTTAGTCAGTGAAAGGTTAAGAGCGTGGGAGTTTAAATTCTATTGTCTATAAATTGAAAGTTTTGCCACTTGCTTGACCACAGTAATATAACCAAACTTAGTCACAATGGTCCTTAGATGGTCCCTTCCAAAAAAGGTATCCGGCAGATCCGTACCCAATCCAAGATGGCCGCCAACGAGGAACATAGTTTTAACATTGGACCCTCAAAGATCTTCTTCTCAGAGACTACCAGTCCGATTATAACCAAACTTAGTCACAATAGTCCTTAGATGGTCCCTTCCAAAAAAGGTATCCGACAGGTCCGTACCTAATCCAAGATGGCCGCCAGTAGGGAACATAGTTATAACATTGGACCCTATGGAAAAGACATTCAAAGATCTTCTTCTCAGAAACTACCAGTCCAATTATAACCAAACTTAGTCACAATGGTCCTTAGATGGTCCCTTCCAAAAAAGGTATCTGGCAGGTCTGTACCCNATCCAAGATGGCCGCCAGCGGGAACATAGTTTTAACATTGGACCCTTTGGAATATACATTCAAAGATCTTCTTCTTAGAAACTACTAGTCCAATTTGAACCAAACTAAGCCACAATGGTCTTTAGGTGGTCCCATCCAAAAACTGTATCTGGTAGGTCCGTACTACCTCATCCAAGCTGGCCACCATCTGGAACATAGTTTTTACATTGGCCCTATTGATTTTAAGGGGAACCTCTGCCCAAATTTATAATTTTTATTTGAAAAGTGGTCTGTATGTTTTAATTTCAGCACTATGTATTACTTTAATTATAAGGGGAACCCCTGCCCAAATTTTTTTTGAATGGTGTTCTGTTATGGGTTGTAATGGATGGTGGATCTTATGATTGCCATGATAACCAAACAAAAATACTGTAATTTTAGAAAAAAAAAGTATTCTGCTAAATTTTATGTTTCGTTTATTGGAAATGCCTTTTATCTATGTCAGCCATGGTCCAGGTGAGCGATACAGGCTCTTGAGAGCCTCTTGTTTCACAGAATTTTCAAAATTTTCATTTTTTTCATCTTTTATTTCCAAAACTATAGAAGATGAAGTTTAAGTGTAAATTAATGAAATGTTTGTCATGCTATGGTGACTTCAAAAGGGGTGTTGAAAATTGTTCGTTGACCGCCATTTTCAAAATTGCTGCAAAAAAAAGGTGGGAATTTCAATAAAATTTGGTTTCCAATTAGATATTGATGTTGCGACTTCAAAATCAGTGTTAAAAATTGTTTGTTGACCGCCATTTTCAAAATGGCCGCAAAGAAAGGCGGGAAAATTCAACGTTGTCCGATTTCAATGAAATTTGGTTTCAAAATAGGTATTGATGTCGCAACTTCAAAACTGATGTTTAAAATTGTTCGTTGAATGCCATTTTTAAAATGGCCGCCAAAAAGGCAGGAAAATTCAACATTGTCCGATTTCAATGAAATTTGGTTTCCAAATAGATATTGATATTGTGACTTCAAAAACTGATGTTGAAAATTGTTCGTTGAATGCAATTTTCAAAATTGGCTGCCAAAAAGGCGGGAAAATTCAACATTGTCCAATTTCAATGAAATTTGGTTCTCAAATAGATGTGCGACTTCAAAACTGATGTTGAAAATTGTCATTGCCCACCATTTACAAAATGATGTTTCGACTTTTAAACTGGTGTCGAAAGTGGTCCTTAGCAAGAACGTTTTTTTGTCAAAAAAGCCAAACAAAGAAATATAGTAAAACATGATCAGACTTTAAATACAGTTCAAGATATTGGTGGTGTTACAGCTACCAAAGTTTGAGAGACTGAAGTTCAACTGTATAACTTACAATGTAAGCTTGATTGTTGCAACTGAAAGCCAGTTGAGCAATACAGGCTCCTAGGAGCCTCTGGTCTTCACAATTTTAGAAATATGTATTTCTATATTAAAAGGGGACCCCCTGCCAAATTTTGGGGTTTTTTCTTTGTGAAAGGGGGATTTGAATTGCTTTGATTTCAGTGATACATATTGCTTGGATTACAAGGGGAAACCTGTCCAATTTTTTTTTGGAATGGTGGTCTGATATTGGTTGTAATGCATAGTGGAGCTTTCAGTTGCCATGGAAACCAAACTAGAACACTGAATCTTTAAAAAAAAGTATTGTGCTTCATAGTTTTCTTCACAATATATGAAATATGTTTAAACTAAATTATAAGGGGGAACCCCTGCCAAAATGTTTTGATGGAAAGGGGGACTTGGAATGTTTTGATTTCAGCAATATGTATTATCTGAATTATAAGGGGAACCTCTGCCCAAATTTTTTTTGAATGATGGTCTGAAATGGGTTGTAATGGATAGTTGGGCTTTAAATTAACCGTGAAAACTGCTGAATCTACTTGCCCAATTGGAACCATACTTGGTGACAACTGTCCATAGTCGGTACCTATCAAAGAATGTGTCTAGTAAGACCGCATGTATTCCAAGATGGCCGCCAGCGGGGGACATAGTTTAACATTGGACCCTATGGGAAAACACATTCAAAGACATTCTTCTCTGAAACTACTCGGTCAGTTGGAATCAAACTTGGTCACAATAGGCCTTTAATGGTCTTCTTAAAAAATTTTGTCTGACAAGTCTGCACCTTATCCAAGATGGCCACCAGCGGGGACCATTGTTTAAGATTGGACCCTATGGGGAAAACGCGGTTCAAAGATTTTTTCCTTTGAAACTTCTAGCATATGAGACACTTTTAACATTGGGTTAATTTGGGCAGCAGTCTATGTCAGTCATGGACCAGGTGAGCTATACAGGCTCTTGAGAGCGTCTAGTTTTATTTTTATGCCCCGCCTACGATAGTAGGGGGGCATATAGTGTTTGGGTTGTCCGTCCGTCCGTTTGTCTGTTCATCCTTCCCAAGTTAGGTTTACCCACAGGTTGAAGTTTTTTTTCTGTGAAGGATGTATGCTATTGTCATGAAACTTTATATAAATACAGATTAGCATCTAATTAAACAAAAATCATAATAAATCCAACTTCATGCTTCAATGATCACGGGAAAAAAGCGTGATAGTATGAGGTTTACCCACAGGTTGAAGTTTTTTTCCTGTGAAGGATGTCTGCTATTATCATGAAACTTTATATAAATACACATTAGCGTCTAATTAAACAAAAATCATAATAAAATTTTACCCATGTTACCAACTTCATGCTTCACTGATCACGGAAAAAATTGTGAAAGTACAAGGTTTACCCACAGGTTGAAGTTTTTTTTCTGTGAAGGATGTATGCTATTATCATTAAACTTTACATAAATACACATTAGCATCTAATTATACAAAAATCATAATAAAACTTTACCCATGCAATCAACTTCATGCTTCACTGATCACGGGGGAAAAATCGTGATAGTATGAGGTTTACCCACAGATTTAAGTTTTTTTCTGTGAAGGATCTATGCTATCATCATTTAACTTCACATAAATAAACATTAGCATCTAATTAAACAAAAATCATATTAAAAATTTATCCAGGCTACCAACTTCATGCTTCAGTGATCATGGAAAAAAGGGGTGTATGTATGAGGTTTAACCTCAGTTTGAAGTTTTTTCTCTGTGAAGGATGTATGTTATTATCATTACACTTTATATAGATACTCATTAGGATATAAATAAATAAAAGTACCAATGTAACCAACTTCATGCTTCTCTGGTCATGGAAAAGGGGGGATAGTTTAAGGTTGATCTTCTGTGAAGGATGTTTGCTATTATCAGTGAATTTTATTAAATACCTATTAGTCTATAATCAAACTAAAATCATAATAAGAATATTTCCATAAAAGCAACTTCATGCTTTACTGGTCACGAAATATACCATTCTTCAAAAGAGTTCTGAGGCGGGGCATTGTGTCCGTTAGACACATATTCTTGTTAGTCTGATTTTGATGCAGTTTTTTGCAATGGATTCCTCATGAAAAATTATCATAGCGCTGCACCATCAGATTTTTGATAACTTGTTTCTTTTCCAAGCTATGAGGGACCCTACAGGGCAAAAATTGCAAACATGCGGATTGTAACTAAAATTTTTATGCCCCGCCTACGATAGTAGGGGGGGCATATAGTGTTTGGGTATGTCTGTCCGTCTGTCCATCCCAGGTTAGGTTTACCCTTAGGTTGAAGTTTTTTTTTCTATGAAGGATGTATGCTTTTGTCATGAAACTTTACTTAAATACACATTAGCGTCTAATTAAACAAAAATCATAATAAAATTTTACCCATGGAACCAACTTCATGCTTCATTGATCACGGGGAAAAAGTGTGATAGTATAAGGTTTACCCTTAGGTTGAAGTTTTTTTTCTGTGAAGGATGTATGCTATAATTATGAAACTATATATAAATACACATTAGGTATAATTAAACAAAATTCATTATGAAAATTTACCCTTGCTACCAACTTCATACTTCACTGATCATGGACAAAAAGGGGGTAGTATGAGGTTTACCCTTAGGTTGGAGTTTTTTTTTGTGAAGGATGTATGCTTTTATCATAACATTTTATATAAATACACATTAGTATTTAATTAAAAAAAATCATAATAAAAATTTATCCTTGCTACCAACTTCATGCTTCACTGATCACAGAAAAAAGGGGGTAGTATGAGGTTTAACCTCAGGTTGATGTTTCTTTTCTGTGACTGATGTATGCTGTTATCATGAAACTTTGTGTAAATACACATTAGGATATAAATAAACAAAAAACAATAAATATTTACCATTGCCACCAACTTCATGCCTCACTGATCACAGAAAAAAGGGGGATAGTTTGAGGTTTATCAAATGTTTAAGTCTCTTTTTTTTTGAAGGTTGTATCTATTATCTTTGAATGCCCATTAACAAAAATCATAATAAAGATATATCCATGCCTCCAACTTCATGCTTTACTGATCACGAAATATAGCATTGTTCAAAATAGTTGTGAGGCAGGGCATTGTGTCCGTTAGAAACATATTCTTGTTCTTTTTCATCTGATTTAAATGGGATTTTTTTTCTTTAGATTCCTCTCTTTGTAGGCTTTCAGCAATGTGTCAAAGGATTTGGCTTTGCTCTTACCGTTTCCGAGCTTTTAGGGGTCAAAGGGGCCAAAAAATTGCAATTCTTAGAAATGTGTAAAATCTTCATTTTACATCAGATTTTGGTGGGATATTTTTCTTTAAATTCCTCTCATTGCAAGCTTTAAAAGTTATTAAACAGATTTAGTGTAACTTTCACTCTTTTCGGGCTATAAGGGGTCATTTCACGTGGCATGTACTGTTCACGAGATAGATGGGGCCCAAAAGGGGCGAAATTTCAGAAATTTAATTTTTTTTTTTAAATTTTTAGTCCGATTTTGATGCAGTTTTTTGCAATGGATTCCTCATGAAAAATTATAGTGCTGCACCATCAGATTTTTGATTAATTGTTTCTTTCCAAGCTATGAGGGACCCAACGGGGCAAAAAATGCAAACATGCAGATTGTAACTAAATTTTTTATTATACCCCCCGCTTGAAAAGTGGGGGTGGGGGGTATATAGTGATGGGGGTGTCCATCCGTCCGTCCTTCCGTCCATCTTTCCATCTGTCCGTCCGTCCGTTACACCTGAGGGTACCCATCTCTTATCCGCTACTTCTCTGTAACAACTGAATAGATTTTCATGAAACTTTAATAACACAGTCTTTATGACATTATGGAGATGTGCACCTCCTATTTCAGAATTTGATTTGATTGATTTTTGGGGTTTCCATTGCAAAACATGGACTTAGCCAATACGTTACAAGTGGGTACCCATCTCTTATCCCCTACTCCTCCTGAACCACTGAATAGATTTTCATGAAACTTTAACACAGTCTTTATGACATAATGTAGATGTGCACCTCCTATTTCAGAATAAGATTTGATTGATTTTTGGGATTTCCAATAGCAAAACATGGACTTAGCCATTACATTACATGTGGGTACCCATCTCTTATCTGCTACACCTCCTGAACCACTGAATAGATTTTCATGAAACTTTAATACAGTCTTGATGACATAATGTAGATGTGCACCTCCTCTTTCAGAATTTGATTTGATTGATTTTTAGGGTTTTCCATAGAAAAACATGGACTTAGCCATTACGTTACAAGTGGGTACCCATCTCTTATCCTCTACTCCTCCTGAACCACTGAATAGATTTTCATGAAACTTTAACACAGTCTTTATGACATAATGTAGATGTGCACCTCCTTATTTCAGAATTTGATTTGATTTATTTTTGGGGTTTCCAATAGCAAAAGATGGACTTTGCCATTACATTACAAGGGGGTACCCATCTCTTATCTGCTTATCCTCCTGAACCATTGAATAGATTTTCATTATTTATTTCAGTATTTATTAGTGAGCTTTGCTCTGTTTTTCTAGTTTTGATTTTTTGGACAATATGGGACAATCTATTTAAAATGACAGCATTTTTCACAATATTTGATTAAAAAAAAATAATAAAATTTGCCCACCTGTCCCAAATTTTTAGAAAGATTGGAAGAGAATCTAGGATTTTTTTATACCCCCCGCTTGAAAAGCTGGGGGTATATAGTGATAGGGTTGTCCGTCTGTCCGTCCATCTGTCCGTCTTTCCGTCTGTCCTTCCGTTACACCTGAGGGTAACCATCTCTTATCCGCTACTCCTCCTGAACCACTGAATAGATTTTCATGAAACTTTAACACATCCTTTGTGACATAATGTAGATGTGCACCTCCTATTTTAGAATTTGATTTAATTGATTTTTGGGGTTTCCCATAGCAAAACATGGACTTAGCCATTACAATACAGGGGGATACCCATCTCTTATCCGCTACTCCTCCTGAACCGCTGAATAGATTTTCATGAAATTTAAGACAGTCTTTGTGACATAATGTAGATTTGCACCTCCTATTTCAAAATTTGTTTCAATTGATTTTTAGCTCACCTGGCTATGCCAGGGTGAGCTTTTGCCATCACTTGGCGTCCGTCGTAAATTTTTTTCAAAAATCTTCTCCTCTGAAACTACTGGGCCAATTTAAAACAAACTTGGCCTGGATCATCACCAGGGTATGTACTTTCAAAATTGTATCTGAGGAGTCTGAAAACCAACATGGCTGCTGTTACTAAAAAACATGGCTGCTGTTACTAAAAAAAGAACATAGGGGTAAATTGCTGTTTTTGGCAAATAACTTTAAAACTGTTGCAGATATCAAAATCTGACATGGAGTAAAATTGTTCAGAATGCTGAGATCTATCTGCTCTGCAATTTTGAAGAAAATCGGAAAACCTGTCTGAGAGTTATAGCCCTTTTTCCGTAAATTTTTCAAAATTTGTGGATTTTTTATTTTTTATTTCAAAAACTGTAACAGATAGAGGTGAAGTGTAAATTAAAAAAAATGTTCAGCATATCAAGATCTACATACTCTGAAATTTTGAAGAAAATCCAAAGGCCTTTGTATGATTTATTGGCCGATTTTCACAATTTTTTTTTTTTTCCCCAATGCCATATGGTTATGGGATATTTCCCTTTAAATTCTGTGTTCAAATCTTCTTTGGTTAACTTTTCTCTTTTAAGCTGTAGAGAAATTCCCTACTATCACTTCATTTAAAAAATTATTTCTTCCATAATTTAGAGAAAAAACTGTTTTTGTGCAAATTTCTGCAATTTTTTTGCAAAAATACTTTCTTAATCTTTACCTTATTTCATGTTGTAATTATTTTCCTATATAAACATATTGTGTATATTACNGTATATAGTGATAGGGTTGTCCGTCTGTCCGTCCATCTGTCCGTCTTTCCGTCTGTCCTTCCGTTACACCTGAGGGTAACCATCTCTTATCCGCTACTCCTCCTGAACCACTGAATAGATTTTCATGAAACTTTAACACATCCTTTGTGACATAATGTAGATGTGCACCTCCTATTTTAGAATTTGATTTAATTGATTTTTGGGGTTTCCCATAGCAAAACATGGACTTAGCCATTACAATACAGGGGGATACCCATCTCTTATCCGCTACTCCTCCTGAACCGCTGAATAGATTTTCATGAAATTTAATACAGTCTTTGTGACATAATGTAGATTTGCACCTCCTATTTAAAAATTTGTTTCCATTGATTTTTAGCTCACCTGGCTATGCCAGGGTGAGCTTTTGCCATTACTTGGCGTCCGTTGTCCGTCGTAAACTTTTTTCAAAAACCTTTGTATGATTTATTGGCCGATTTTCACAATTTTTTTTTTTTTCCCAATGCCATATGGTTATGGGATATTTCCCTTTAAATTCTGTGTTCAAATCTTCTTTGGTTAACTTTTCTCTTTTAAGCTGTAGAGAAATTCCCTATTATCACTTCATTTAAAAAATTATTTCTTCCATAATTTAGAGAAAAAAACAGTGTTTTTGTGCAAATATCTGCAATTCTTTTGCAAAAATACTTTCTTAATCTTTACCTTATTTCACGTTGTAATTATTTTCCTATATAAACATATTGTGTACCTTACAGGGACTCTAGTGTGTAATCACTATGACCTCTGCTGACATGAATGTTGAATTAGTTTATTAGCTTCATTGACTGCTTAATGTTATAAATATTAGTAAATAAAACCTTGAAAACCACTGAATGGATTTGAACAGAACTTGGCATTAATGATTCTTATGAGGTGCCGACTATAATATATATTTATGCCTAAATGTCATCCAACATGGCCATCTGCGGGGAACTTAATTTATTACTCGACTGTATGGAAAGAGCATACAAAGAATTTTTTATCAGAAACAACTTGGCTAGTCACAATGTATCTTAGATGGTCCCCTTCAAAACAGATGTCCTTCAAGTCTGCACCT
>MJUU01053387.1:0-23483 GCA_002080025.1 Modiolus philippinarum
AATGGATTTAATATGTTGTATACAATCAGACAAGCTTCAACTCCCTGTTTATCAATGAAGGGATATGGAGTAAATGCAAATGAGACAAAGTCTCTACAAATACACGGTAAATAAGCAATGGAACAACGCTTTTATTGTTGTTCTTCATCTTGAAGTCGCCATGAGGCCTTCAACAATGAGCTTTACTCATACCCCATAGCAAGTTCAAGACGGCCCCTAGCACCGGTTTGAGCGGAATTCATTGCTAATTGTCGAGCAACGCTACATCCATGCTTTTTTATCCTAATGATCCATGGATGCGGGATCGTCAACGAACTTAAAGTTAACTGTCGAAGTGTTCTTACAATCGCTGTCATCCACTGCCCGACAAAAAGACGACAGAAGACGATCACAACATTTAAACAACCACAGGGCACTCATCGAGCCAATTGTAAGAAAACTTGGCAAAATAAAATTATGAGATGTGGGCACAATAAACAGGTGGTCAGAATTGTGTATCTATTGTGATTAATCATTCTGTACTTGTATAATCAATGTCTTATATGTAATATATACAAACTTCAACTCCCTGTTGCAGGGGCCCATAGATAGCAGCACATATGGCACAAGGATTCAAGCTATCTATGGGTCCCTGCACCAGAGAGGCAAAGTTTGGTAACCATATATAAGATAATAATATGAAATATAGTGAAATTCATAAAGCATTTTGTGCAACTAGTAATACAAAGTGAATGTTCTGAACAAAATATATTAGTTTATTGTACAAAGGGATACAACTCTTAAATTGTTTCAGTAAATGTTGCGAAAAATGACATGATGTTTGCAAAAAGTTTAATTTAACAAACATGAGTCTAGTCTCTTGATGAAGAGCGTGGTCTAGCAGCTGCTGGTGTGGAAGTAAGAACATCATCATCCATAAGTAATATAATGAATATAATAGTCACTCTGCGAATGATGTATTGATTTAACATGTAAACTTTATCATGTTAAATCAATACATCATTCGCAGAGTACGCGGTCAGTCGACATAGCGTTTATGTGTATAATCGTGTAGTTAAATGTAGGTCATCTTGTAATTAACGTTTTCTACGAACAGGTTTGCATAACCGCACAAAAATGTTATCATACATTGAACCAACTAATATGATTATTTAGATAGTGTCGAAAATGGTTGAACGGCGCGACCTGAAGGCCGCTTGCCGTACAACGATTTTCGACACTATTTAAATAATCATATTAGTTGGTTCAATGCATGATAACTTATAATGTATGGTTGGAAGAATTTATTGATATTATTATGAATAAGATGAATAAAATAAGCATTTTTTCTGCCTTTTTGTCATTTTTAACAATTGTGGGAGGAAAATAATTCAAATTGGAGACATGTACAATAAGAATTATTTAAGGCTCGGTTTGGGTTGTGTTTACACAGCAATATAACCTTAGAAAATAATGAAAGGATTACTTATGCAGTGTTATTTCAAGTAGTAATTAAAATGATTAAGGAAATTATATAATTATTAATTATGTGAAAAAGGATGGAATGGTGTACCCAAAAGAGGATAGCAGTTTTTAGTTCGCCTCAACGAAGTTGAGGGGGGCTATTGGAGTACCCCCGGCGTCCTCGTCTGCATATAGGTCGAACGTATGATTTCTGCCAATCTGCGCCCTCCGCAGATCGTGAAGTTTTATGCATTCTGTGCCCATAAAGCGCAAACTGCAAGATTTCGGGGCGCAAATTGCATATTCACGGACGCATATCGCATCCTACGGAGCACGGGTTATGTTCATGGAAAAGTTACTAGGATTTAAATCATGTAAAGGGCTAGGGTTATATTCAGAGAAAGGGTTAGGGTTATAGTCAGTGAAAGGGTAAGGGTTGTATAGTCAGGAAGGGTTAGGATTATATTTAGGCAAAGGGTTAGGGTTAAATTTAGTCGTGAGAGGGTTAGGGTTAAATAAGGAAAGGGTTAGGGTTATAAAGTCAGGAGAAAAGTTAGGGTTAAATTTAGGGAACGGGTTAGGGTTAGTAAGAGAAAGGGTTAGGGTTTTAGTCAGTAATAGCAGAGACATATCGATGTCTCTGGTAATAGCCAGGGAAGGATTTAGGGTTAAATCAAGATAAAAGGTAAGGGTTATTACATTCACGTTTCATATTAATTGGCAGACACGTGATAATAGCCAGTGTAACTTTCTGAAGTTTGCCTGTTTACAAGTATATTATTCATAATGCACGTGTTGGCTGAGCAGCAATTACAGTTGCAATCTGCGCCCCAATTCTTGCAATCTGCGCTGCAATACTTGCAATCTGCGCTCCAATACTTGCAATCTGCGCTCCAATACTTGCAATCTGCGCTTCAACACTTGCAATCTGCGCCCGGGCGCATACTGCAAAAATGCTAGATGGGAGCGCAGATTGTATAAAACTGTACATGATAGGATCATCTAACCTTGCATGTGCATGCATCTCTGATGGTAGGTCAGTATCTAGGCAAAATTAGGTCACTTTGACCTATATTTTCCGCTTGAGTGACTTACATTCAAGTTTACGTCCTAGTTCAGATCTCAGTCACTGTACATGGTAGGATCATCCCCGGGGATCATCTAACCTTGCATGTGCATGCATCTCTGATGGTAGGTCAGTCATGATCCAGGCAAAAAAAACTAAGAATTTAAACAACTAATTTGGATTAAAAAATGACGGAAATCCCTGCTTATTTGGGTTCCAAAATTAGGAGACTTGAAACAATCGCTTATACCACTGTCATAAACCCTTGCATAAACGATTCGCAACATGTACCAGTATTGTCAACAACATACATGGTGAATAAAAGGATATGGAGTAAATGCACATGAGACGAAGTAAAAAAACAAGCAAAGGAACAACGCTTTTATTGAGTCTTGAAGTCACCATGAGGCCTTCAACAATGAGCTTTGCTCATACCTCATAGTAAGTTCAAGACGGCCCCTACTTGTACTTATAATAAAGAAATGTAAAACAGTAACCAGTTTTCGGTCCACAATAAACTTTAAGTTATACCAGGACTGTAAGCTTTACAATACTGGTAATGCCAGTATTGTAAAGAACACAATACTGGTAGAACTAGTATTGTGAAAATATACAATACTGGAATTACCAGTATTGTCCACAATACAATACTGGTACAACTAGTATTGTATAAAGCACAATACTGGAAGAACTAGCTAGTATTGTCCACAATATAATACTGGTACAACTGGTATTGTAAAAAATTACAATACTGGTTTTTCCAGTATTGTAAAAAATACAATACTGGAAAGACTAGTATTGTACACAACACGATACTGGTACAACTAGTATTGTAAGCAACACAATACTCAGTGGTACAACTAGTATTGTATTTTTCACAATACTGGTACAACTAGTATTGCAATTAATACAATACTAGTAATTCCAGTACTGTTGAATACAATACTGGTATAAAATTTTCTACCAGTATTGTACAATACTGGTAGTACCAGTATTGTGTTCATATTCTTCACTTTATACAAATTGATTTTATCAACAAAACTGCATTTCAAAATATGAACCCTTGTAATGTTTTTAATAAGTTTGAACCCCTTTTCTAGAAGGAGGAAAAAATATGCCCCGTGCACCGTGACCAACCCCACCCCAAGATACAAAAAGAATTTAGTGCCTTATCCACTAGCCGGAGTGCTCCGATATTTCAATGGATGATTCTACCTTACAGAAAATAAAACAGTAGTTGTTGTTTTAGTGAGACCGCTACGTCCAGGTGGCGGGAATAAAAGATGTCAAAATCTGTGTCGAATCAATTTAAAGAAGAATTTACTAAAGGTTTTCGAAGATTTCTCCCTGATTATGATCACCAGCAGCTTGGTCACATTATTTTACGTAATTGCAACGGAACTGGACCATGGACTTTCAATGACGCAACGGTTGAATATGATAAAGGGAAATCACTTCCTATACTCTTGTGGTTTAAAAATGTCTATTTTGATCTTGCCCGCAGATTGTCGATTCCAGAGAACATATTTACAACGCAGGAGAAACAAATGTTCAAGTGTTTGATCGAAGCCAGTGAGTATTAGACACGGGTTTTGACAAACAAGTTGCAGAAGGCTTCTCTTTAGTGTTAACACCAAACATGCCAAAGACATATCTAGAGATTGGCATCTATATTATCAACCAATATTAATCACAACAAACATGATACGGCCACATCAGAAGTTCTTATACTACTTTTTGTTTAGTCGACACATTTCTATACCGAAAAAAATGCTCTCAAATTTTCCAAATTTTCATGTCGATACAAAATTTTGAAAGTTTTGGAAAAGATACACTCTTGTTCAATAAAAACTAAATAGTGTGCTGTTATAGGGGTCCTAAAGGGGGGTCCATGTCAAAAAATAAAAAATGAGTTGTACGACGTACAAAAAAAAGTTATATACTATGTACCAAAATCTATAGCCGTAAAAATCAAACTTGCCCTGTGCGTTGTACGAAGCATGTTTTGCACAAATGTATGAGAAATGATTATGGCCTTGTACGATGTATGAAAAATAAAAATGGTTGTGTAAGTTGTACTAAAATAACCCTTTACCACTCTCTTTAATATATTTTTTTAAATTTGTTATCATTCTCAAGAAATTTCAGATACCATCCTGGAATTTGCTAATCATTTTTATACCCCACCACGCATTGTGGTGAGGAATTATTTGATACCCTTAGTCATGTGTTCGTCCGTCCCCAAGGTTTCCGACTGATAACTTGTAAATGAAATAACATAATTTCTTCAAACTTATTTGTATGTAACTTGTTTACCACAAACCTTAGGCCAAGTTTAATTTGGGGTCATCTCACTGGTCCGACAGTCAATAGTCCGACAGTCATTAGTCTGACAGTCATTAGTCCGACGGCCATTAGTCCGACAGTCATTAGTCCGACGGTCATCAGTCGGACAGTCATTAGTCCGACAGCCAAATATCTGACATTATAGTTCTTTCAGTTTCATTTTCACAATTTACTCAGTCCTGTTGCTAACTGAATTTTACTGTTGTTACGAATATTTTTTTATTTATCACCTTGGCTATAGGGGGAAGGTTTTGGCCCAATAAAACTAGTTTAACCCTGCAAAAGCATGTTTGCGCCTGTCCTAAGCCAGGAAATTTATTAAGCCTTTGTGTGTCATGTCTGTTTTCTAGTTAGTTCACTTTATGTCTATATGGGAGTCTAGGATGATGTTTATTTCGCTGAACTTGATTACTTTTTATATAGGGAAATCCAAGATAGCTGCTTGCTGAGGAACATAAACCTAATGAAATATTATTCTTCTGATATTTGCAAAAGGGAGTATCTTAAGTGTTGATCTTAGTACCTTTGTAGTTTTTTTTATATATAGATAAATGATGTTGTTGATTAATTAATCAAATTTTGCGGATATCGTGGAAAAAATTTAAGGCTATTTTTAAAAAAATAACATTTTTAAAGCGGGATAGATATTAGAATGAATCATGACATTTAACAAATCACATGATGGCGAAATATTTACCTATTATTCTCAAATAATTCAAAGCCTATGGTTGAAATAAACATTCAGAAACCCCAGACCTAGACAAACCCCGATGAAATTTACTGTTTTTTATGCAACTTCGGTATTTTTTGTATCTATCTGGGCCAGAAGAATGCCATTTTATTAGTGTGTATGCAATAATAGCTACAAAATTTTGTTATTTCAAAATAACGACGAAAAAATCCATTTTTAGCTCACCTGGCTAATGCCATCTCTTGAGCTTTTGCTATCACTTTACGTCCGTCTCTCCGGCGTAAACTTTTCATTCAATGATCTTCTCCTCTGAAACAACTGGGCCAATTGGAACCAAACTTGGCCACAATAGTCTTTGGGTGGTTCCTTACAAAAAGCTGTTTTTTTTAGGTCCGCTCGATATCCAAGATGGCAGCCATCGGGGAACATAGTTTTAACATTGTACCCTATGGGAAAACACATTCAAAGATCTTCTTCTCTCAAACTACTGAGTCAATTGGCACCAAACATGGCCACAATAGTCCTTTGGAAATTCCTTACAAAAAAGCTTTTTTTCAGGTCTGCATGAAATTCAAGATGGCTGCCAGCGGGAAACATAGTTTTAACATTGGACTGTATGGGAAAACACATTCAAAGATCTTCTCCTCTGAAATATTAAACCAATTGGCACTAAACTTGGCCACAATAGTCCTTTGGTGGTCCCTTACAAAAAAGCTGTTTTCAGGTCCGCGCGATATCCAACTAAGATGGCTGCCAGCGGGGAACATAGTTTTAACATTGGACCCTATGGGAAAACACATTCAAAGATCTTGTTCTCTGACACTACTTAGCCAATTGGCACCAAACTCGGCCACAATAGTCCTTTGGTGGTTCCTTACAAAAATGCTGTTTTTCAGGTCCGCGCGATATTCAAGATGGCCGCCAGCGGGAAACATAGTTTTAACATTGGACTCTATGGGAAAACACATTTGAAGATCTTCTTCTTTGAAACTATTAATCAAATTGGCACCAAACTTGGCCAAAATAGTCCTTTGATGGTCCCTTACAAAAAAGCTGTTTTTCAGGTCCATGCTATATTTAACATGGACGTCAGCAGGGAAGTTGACCCAATGGGAAAACTCATTCAAAGATCTTCTCCTCTGAAACTACTGAGCCAATGGAATCAAACTTGGTCAAAATAGTTTTTATGTGGACCCCTGAAAAAAAAAAAGTTTTTTTTTTTTTATTTCTCAGGTTCCCACTTTATCCAAGATGGCTGCCAGCAGGGAACATATTTTAACATTGGACCCATGGGGAACACTTACAGACGTCTTTTCCCCTTAAACTAATTGGGCATATTGGAACTCTTGTTTTATTATATACATGTATATGGGCTTTAATATAAAATGTCTATGTTAATCAAGGACCAGGTGAACGATACAGGCTTTTGAGAGCCTCTTGTTATTAATCACTATTTCTCATTTGTTTATTCAACCACCTGTATGCACTCTCAAAGCGACAACAACAATGGAAATCTGAGTTTCCATCGTCAACCAGCCACGTTTAAACTGTCCTGACATAAATACATTGGCTGTTTGCTATCTACATCTTCTTAAGGTATCGGGTATCATGGAATTGGATTCAATGGAAGACTCTTAAATCGTGATGATGTCTCTTAAAACATATTGTTATTATTTTTTTTTTTTTGCCGTCTTGCATCCTTCCGTCGTCCGTCTGTCCGTTATAAATTTCTCATAAAACCATTGGACCAATTGTAACCAAACTTGGCCTGAACTATCACCAGGGTATGCACTTTCAAGTTTCTTATTTCTAAGTCTGTAGACCAAACAACGTGACTGCTGTTACTAAAAAAAGAACAAAGGGGTAAATTGTTGTATTGGTTTTTTTTTGTTTTCTTGTTTTTGCAAATAACCCAGAAACTGTATCAGATATTAAAAATCTGACATAGGGTAAAAATTATCAAAATTGCAAGATCAACCTGCCAGCAAATTTTGGAAAAAAAAATCGGGAAACCTGTCATGGAGTTATTGCCTTTTTTTCATAAAATCTTTTGATATTTCTTATTTTTTTATTTGAAAAACTATATTAAAGAGAGGTCAACTTTAAATTGCAAGCATATTCAGCATACCAAGATATTCAATTCTGGAGATTTCGAAGAAAATCTAAATGTCCATGTAGGGGTTATTGCCTCCTTCGTCAAATTTTCTTAATTATCTACATTTTGTCTTGTATTTAAAAAAAGACAATTTGAGACGGATGTCAAGTTTGAATAGCAAAAGTGTTTAGCTTATCAAGAAATACAATTTTTACATATTTTCAACAGGTTCCCATCTCATCTATGATGGCTGCCACCTAGGAACATCGTTTAGCGTATTAGAAAATGTTGTAAAATGTTACTTTTTAAAAACTGTTTACATTAAGTTGATATTAACTAGGCATTGTAACATGACGATCATCTAGCAAGTTTTGCATATCTGTACCAAAACAAATACAAAATGGCTGCCACCATGGAATAGTTGAACATAGGACAATGTTGTGAATTGTTACTTGAAAATTGTTCCACACAACCTAGTTATGGGTACATGATGGTCATTTAATAAATGCATGAATTAAGTACCCATCATAGATCTAAGATGGCTGCAACTGCAGATGAGAGTTTATCATTGTATCCTATGGGAAAAAATAATGTTGTAAATTGCTATATCTTGAAGACCGTTTCATATATCAAGTTGATATTAACTAGGCATTTTAACATGACAGTAAACTACCAAATGACTAAAATGACAGTAATCTACCAGATGACCGACATTACTACCAAATGATTGTCACCTCAAATTAATCAACAAACCCTGTTTGAAATCTTACTCGATCAGTGGACACCAGCTGAACTATACAGGCTCACGTGTGAGGCCAAGTTCATATCTTCGATCTGATTGAAACCAAGCTTTATGGAAATATTTTTACCACAATGCCTAGTTGTTCAATGGTGTTTTCAAAATTGTCGACCCCTTGTCAGAGATTTATGATTTTTTCACTTTTTTGTAAAATTTAGTTTGTTTGGCGCCACAACTACGTCTTTTATCTGATTTCATTCAGAATCCACACAGCTATTGATCATATTCTTCAGCTCTGCATATCGTTTTGCCAGAATTCTAACCTATTTGTTTTACAGAGTTAAGCCCTTTATAACTATATTCTCCTGCATCTTTAATAAAAAATTGATAAAGATCCGTCCACTAAAACCAGCGTTATGCTGTTCATAGACACCAACGACTCCGGCAACCATACCATAAGGTGACCGCAAAATTTTGCGGCTGTATAAAAATTAATGCAAACAATATAAGCCTTAACGACTGTCGGACTAATGACTGTCGGACTAATGACCGTGGGACTAATTACTGTTGGATTAATGACCGTCGGATTAATGACCGTCAGACAAATGACTGTCGGACAAATGACTGTCGGACCACTGACGTGATCCCGTTTAATTTCTGGTTTAGAGGTCCAAGGGGTTCTGGAGTTATGCCTGTTGAAACTTTGAAATTTTGCGAATTTTACGGTTTCCGACTGATAACTTGTGAAGGAAATTACATACTTTCTTCTAATTTGGTATGTAAGTTGTTTTCCATAAAACACAGGACAAGTTTGAATTTGGGTTCAGAAGTATACAGGGATCTGGAGTTTTGCTTCTTTAAACTTTGAAATTTTGTGAAATGTGGCATCATGTAATGCACCATTACTATTTTTATCCATTTTAAGTAGTTTAATCAGTTAACATTTGGTACAAATTTCCCAGCAAATGAAACACCTAAATTGTGATGACAAATTCTTCTTGCAAAATATTATTTACCTGCACAATATAACATGTATATTAAACTTGTAAGGGTAGCTTATTACCCCGAACAATTGCAATAGATCTATGGGTAAAGTCAGAGGTAATCCACCGTAATATGGCAAAAATTTTTGTCAACCAAAATGCTGAATGAAAGTTTTACACTGGGGCAGCTCCTGGTGAAAAAAGGGCTTATAAGGTGCAAAATTAACATGAACAGTTCAGGCAAAACAGTCAATACCAATATTGAAATGGCAAATTTTGAAGGCTATGGCAAATGGATAACTATGATTTCCATAGCCTATTACGCTTAATAGTCATATGTACATCTGTTTGTATAGAGGTGTTCAACTACATTAGCTGACCTTTTCTCATGTGTGACATTTGTCCAAAGGGTCAAGTATTAAAAAAAGACTATAAGGATCTAGAGGAAGTGTGGGTGAGTTTTACACATTCATTGCATGCATTGATTTTTACAAAAGTTTACTTTTGACACTGGTCTGTAAATGGGTGTCCTTAGATAAGAAAAATTAATTGGTAAACATAAAAAGGTTAAAACAAAATGCGTTTTTCCCTTCTTTTATTACACCCCGGGCTTTAGCAGACAGTATATCACACCCTTCATAGCTATCAGATAAACTCGGTCGTAATTTCCATGTAAAACTGATCCTATTGTTAAGCCATTACACTATGATCAGAATGATGCAGATAATATACTGAACAGCAAGAATTGTATGTTTCTTTTACTGTTCATTATACTTATCCGCCTCATTCTGATCATTGTGTATTTACTTAACAATAGGATCAGTTTTGCATCCGAGTTAAGGTGATCGCTGTGAAATGTGTGTATATAGTGATCATGGTGTCTCTTTGTCCGTCTGTCCAACATTAGGGTGCACACTTTGTGGCGTTAACTCCTCCTAGACCACTTGGTGGAATTCAATGAAACTTTCACAGAATCTCAAGTACATATTGCCATTGTGCACCAGCTATTTAAAGATTGATTTGATTTGCAATTGATTTCCTATTTTAAAACAAAATTTTTTCTGGAATCAGTATGCCTAATTTTATTTCTTTAAGATGATAGGTCTCCTTAGAGCCAGATGAGTGATATAGGCTCTTATGAGTATCTTTCTTCATGTTACGGTAAGAAAAAAATCAAGAGTACTAGTATCAGAGAATATCAGTTCACAATTTTTTTTTGTGGATGGACTAAATTAACACATAATACTGTGGAAGTTCTTTTATTTGTGGAAATGAATTTTCCTGGTTTTAATAAACATAACTATTACGTTGGTACTAAAGTCATGCATTATGACTTTAGGGAAAAAAATTATTTTGTTGGAAACTTAATTTCTTGGTTTTGGCAAACCTCATGCACTAAATCCACAAAAATTTGAAACCCCAGAACAATAGTACTTTCACAGTAACCAATTTGAAGAAAGTTTCATATTGTTCATGTTGTTTTTTCAGGTAAAAATCAACCATGCCTTTCACAGATACTTGAAACAGGAGGAGGGCTAAAAAAAGAAAAGATCAAATGCCTTCTAGCCATGCACTACTTCAAACCATTGGCTTTGAATGGTGAATATGTNTATTATTATTATTATAAGAAACATAAATTTATTTAAATAATTTAAAAAAAAAACTTTAATTTACATTTCCCAAATTCTATACCTAATCTTTCTAAAATATTCATATAATTTTTTTTTCATGTTTAAATTGGTGGATCTTTGCGGAATTTACAACCAAAGATCACCAACTACGTTTCTTTTTTTAGATAAAGAAAAAAAATCATTTATTTTTGTTTATCTAGTTTTCCGTACTTTTTTCTTGACCATCTTGACGTTTTAAAATCACGTAACTGTTGCTGAGGAAGCTTTCATGTTGCAGACGATGTAGACTTGACAATATTTTATTTTGGACCCAAAAAGCAATAAAAATATTTCATTTACCTTTTATGCAATACACAGGTTAAGTGAATATCAGTAAAATCGTGAAGGTAAGTGTATATAATCAATATTAGCTGAAATAGTTGTTGTCCCATCTATGTGTTGACGGTAGTAAATAGCAGACCTTCTGATGTCACTGACATATGAACCCAGCGCACTAACAAACACGCAATGATGTGAAAATCCGGAATTCGCGACTACACCGGAATGAGGTATACACCGGAAATAGGAGAAAGGAGTATACCAGTTATCGCCATTTTCACACTGTGCTTCTTAAACTCGGACTAAACGTTAATACGTTATATTGTAAAAATTTACTAAGTAACATGTTAACCAATCGTGTTCATTTTCATTTTCATTGCAAAGCGCAGTAATATAGTCATTTCAAAAAACGTTGTATTTGTGGACGAATTTTGCTGATTTGTGTACCATTTATCGCCATCTTATAAAATATACAACAACTTATTAACAAATTGTTAAATGTAAACTTTAATCCACTGAAGTACTCGAAAAAGGGGTGATCTGAAAGGGAATAAAGAATTCTCTTATCCGTCGTGACATCACAAAGCTGAATTGACCAATCAGATCAGTCGATTTCGATCTTACATCCCCAATATAGGAGGTGACGCTATCGATGTTTACAGTTATAGTCTATGCAAAAAATCGATATTTTAAATTGCAATAAATTCGGTGTTATAATAACTATGATCTTGAAATTCGGATATGATGTTTATATTGATGTGCCAAATGCAAATCCCGAGTTTCATTTAAATATCTCGAAAAATGAATGAATAACTGAAAGTTGAAGTTACTTAGATAAATAGAGAAATGTGGACTTTTTCACCTCCTCCACAGGTAAAGTGCCCAGATGTGCGGATAAGAGAATGAAAGGTCAGCAGATGCATTTTCAAACTGAAAGTAGCATGATTTTTATTAATGCCAAATTCGCTCTATTTTGTTCACGATGACAAGAAAATAGAAGACCTTTACAGCCCCGATTCATCTTAATTTGACTATTTGAAGAAAAACCAACCTAGTACAGTACAGAAAGAGTGGTACCGTGACAAATCACTGTGATAGACGTGTCCCACTCTGAGAGTGGATCTAAATATCTTTTTTCCTATTTGAGATCATTTCCTACTCTCTTTTGTATTGAGAGTGGTATAATATACCACTTAAAATGCAGAAAAAATAATTGAGATATCTCTTAAAGATAAAAAGTTATTCAGTATCACTCTCAGAGTGGGACATGTCTATCACGGTGATTTGTCACGGTACCACTCTTTCTGTACTGTAAGTATTTATTTCTGGCAGAAAATATAACTGACACCACGAGTTCTCTTTTGCGACATCACATGTAAAAAATCTAGTTTTAGCTTATTATCATACGTGACCCCCACATAGCAATATATATTTTAAAGGGGCTCCCAAGGGATTTTATCTCAGATTTCACTGTTTTGAAAGATTAAGACAAATTTTGTCACTTCTGTATATAACCGTGTAACAAAAGTCACGCGCGATCTCGGAGCACGTGACAATTGGCGATAACTGGTACACGGTGATAACTGGTACTCGACCAGTAGTGTTAACACCAAAGACATATCTAGCGATTGGCATCTATACTATCAACCCATATTAATCACAACAAACATGATATGGCCACATCAGACATGTCAGAAGTTCTTATACTACTTTTTGTTTAATCGACACATTTCTAAACTGAAAAAAATGCTCTCAAATTTTCCAAATTTTCATGTTGATACAAAATTTTTGAAAGTTTTGGAAAAGATACATTCTTGTTCAATAAAAACTAAATAGTGTGCTGTTATAGGGGTCCTAAAGGGGGGTCCATGTCCAAAAATAAAAAATGAGTTGTACAACGTACAAAAAAAAAGTTATATACTATGTACCAAAATCTATAGCCGTAAAAATCAAATTTGCTGTGTGCGTTGTATGAAGAATGTTTTTTACAGATGTATGAGAAATGATTATGGCCTTGTACGATGTACGAAAAATAAAAATGGTTGTGTAAGTTGTACTAAAATAACCCTTTACCACTCTCTATTATATATTTTTTAAAATTTGTCATCATTCTCAAGAAATTTCAGATACCATCCTTGAATTTGCTAATCATTTTTATACCCCACCACACATTGTGGTGAGGAATTATTTGATACCCTTAGTCATGTGTTCGTCCGTCCCCAAGGTTTCCGACTGATTACTTGTAAACGAAATAACATAATTTCTTCAAACTTAATTTGTATGTAACTTGTTTACCACAAACCTCAGGCCAAGTTTAATTTCTGGTTTAGAGGTCCAAGGGGTTCTGGAGTTATGCCCCTTGAAACTTTGAAATTTTGCGAATTTTAGGGTTTCGACTGATAACTTGTGAAGGAAATTACATACTTTCTTCTAATTTGGTATGTAAGTTGTTTTCCATAAAACACAGGACAAGTTTAAATTTGGGTTCAGAAGTACACAGGGATCTGGAGTTTTGCTTCTTTAAACTTTGAAATTTTGTGAAACGTGGCATCATGTAATGCACCATTACTATTTTTATCCATTTTAAGTAGTTTAATCAGTTAACATTTGAATTATTTGGTACAAATTTCCCAGCAAATGAAACACCTAAACTGTGATGACAAATTCTTCTTGCAATATATTATTTACATGCACAATATAACATGTATATTAAACTTGTAAGGGTAGCTTATTACCCGGAACAATTGCAATAGATCTATGGGTAAAGTCAGAGGTAATCCACTGTAATATGGTGAAAATTTTTGTCCACCAAAATGTTGAATGAAAGTTTTACACTGGGGCAGCTCCTGGTGAAAAAAGTGCTTATAAGGTGCAAAATTAACATGAACAGTTCAGGCAAAACAGTCAATACCAATTGAAATGGCAAATTTTGAAGGCTATGGCAAATGGATAACCATGATTTCCATAGCCTATTATGCTTAATAGTCATATGTACATCTATTTGTACAGAGGTGTTCAACTACATTAGCTGACCTTTTCTCATGTGTGACATTTGTCCAAAGGGTCAAGTATTAAAAAAAGACTATAAGGATCTAGAGGAAGTGTGGGTGAGTTTTACACATTCATTGTATGCATTGATTTTACAAAAATTTACTTTTGACACTGGTCTGTAAATGGGTGTCCTTAGATAAGAAAAATTAATTGGTAAACATAAACAGGTTAAAACAAAAGGCGTTTTTCTCTTCTTTTATTATTCTGATTCAGAATGATGCAGATAATATACTGAACAGCAAGAATGGTATGTTTCTTTTACTGTTCATTATACATGTACTTATCCGCCTCATTCTGATCATTGTGTATTTACTTAACAATAGGATCAGTTTTACATGGAGAATTGCATCCGAGTTTAGGTGATCGCTATGAAATGTGTGTATATAGTGATCATGGTGTCTCTTTGTCCGTCTGTCCAACATTAGAGTACACACTTTGTGGCGTTAACTCCTCCTAGACCACTTGGTGGAATTCAATGAAACTTTCGCAGATTTCCATTGTGCACCAGCTATTTAAAGATTGATTTGATTTGCAATTGATTTCCTATTTTAAAACAAAATTTTTTTCTGGAATCAGTATGCCTAATTTTATTTCTTTAAGATGCTAGGTCTACTTAGATACAGGCTCTTATGAGTATCTTTCTTCATGTTACAGTAAGAAAAAAATCAAGAGTACTAGTATCAGAGAATATCAGTTCACAATTTTTTTTTGTGGATGGACTAAATTAACACATAATACTGTGGAAGTACTTATATTTGTGGAAATGAATTTTCCTGGTTTTAATAAACATAACTATTCCGTTGGTACTAAAGTCATGCATTATGACTTAAGGGAAAAAAAATATTTTGTTGGAAACTTAATTTCTCGGATTTGGCAAACCTCATGCACTAAATCCACAAAAATTTGAAACCCCAGAACAATAATACTTTCACAGTAACCAATTTGAAGAAAGTTTCATATTGTTCATGTTGTTTTTTCAGGTAAAAATCAACCATGCCTTTCACAGATACTTGAAACAGGAGGAAGGCTAAAAAAAGAAAAGATCAAATGCCTTCTAGCCATGCACTACTTCAAACCATTGGCTTTGAATGGTGAATATGTCGTCGACAGTTGCAATGGATTCAAAAAATGTAATCTGTGTAATGAGGAAGTCAAATCTGATAAAGAACTGACCTCGTTTGGTAAGGGTAGAAAATATGAAAATATTGCATTTAAATTTTGTTCTAATGTTGTCACATGACATTTGATATTTCGCTGGGTCAACCGGTTAACGTTGGGTTGCATAGGAAGGTCAATCGGTAAACAAGAAAATTTTATATAATATAACAGTTACCACCCTAGATAGTGTGTGACCCAGCAGTTTCTCTCTGCTTGAAATTAAGGTCACCATCAAGCAAATTGGGTGTCCTTTGTACCTCTGGGAGAGAAACTGCTGGATCACACACTATCTAGTATAGAGGGGCGGAAGGACTTTGCAAGGGAGGCCAGGATCAGCAATTTTATTCAGCGGGGAATTCGGGATTTATGCTTAACGGGATCCGGGATTTGCGTTGTCATTTTTCGGGAATCGGAATTGAACATTTTATTTTCTCGGGAATACTGGATTTAACAGTTATTTTCACGGGACTCCGGGACCATACCCCCCTCTTTCCCACCCTCAGTATAATATTATATACTCATTTAAATATATATAATATAATTTGTCCAAATCCTGTCACATGGCTAAGAGAGTTTGCTGGGTCAACTGGTTAGTGTTGGGTCGCATAGGAAGGTCAACCGGCAAACAAGAAAATTTGATATATAACGGTTACCACCCTAGATAGTGTGTGACCCAGCAGTTTCTATCCCCTCGAAATTAAGGTTACCCTCGAGCAAGTTCTCTGTTGACCTTAATGTCTTGGGGAGAGAAACCGCTGGGTCACACACTATCTCAGGTGGTAATTGTATAAGGTTGCATGTATATGTATTGAGTGTACTTTTGTTTGGACATTATGTGTGTTTTTATACAATCAAAAACAAATTATATGGTGTCATATTATTTACTGTAAACATATATTTGTTCCACCTGACAAAAGATCCATTGGAACAAATATTATAAACATTGGGAATTTTTGGCACAATATTTCTTCCTTTTGTAACAAATATTATAGTAAGTAAGTAAGTAATTGTTTAATATAGTGACATGTGTAAATTAAACAATAGTGCAAATAATAAATCAATTCATGACAATATACACCTGGCCCAATGGACCTATAAGTCACCTAGATATGTCTTATTATAATAGTTCATCACTGACAATTTGTTAAATTCAGTTAAAGTTGTCAAAATATATTCAGTCTAAGTAAATATAGTAGAAAAAGAATTACAGTTAATTGTGGTTATAAATGAAATGGATTTTTCTGATAAGCTTTCACAATGTATTTTGCCAGTTTTCTAGTGTATTGTTCCATCAAAAACTTGATTTTCTCATTATCACAAATTCTAAGAAAATTATTGATACATGTATCACCAAGTATATGTTCTTGAATACTTTGTGGTTGTTATAATTGGCGGGGTATTGATTTTCACGCTATTCGCGTTTAAAACGATAAGCCTGAAAATTTCTACCAGAGAATATATAATTGTTAATCTAAATATAAATGAAACTTATGATTTTAACTAAAAATCCGCGAATATAAAACCCCGCGAATAAAGCCAACACTGAAAACTGTGAAAATTTCGTACCACGAATATAAAGCCCTATACGCCAATATTATATAACATTTATTCCGTTAGGAACAAATATCATAATATTGGTTCCAATGGAACAAATTTTATGTAATATTTTTTTCCTTAGGAACAAACCTTATGGTTGAACTTACATACATTCTGTTACAGTTTTTAGCTCACCTGGCCTAAAAAGTCATGTGAGCTTTTGCCATCACTATGCGTCCGTCGTCCGTCTGTCTGTTTGTCCGTCTGTCTGTCTGTCCGTCTGTCTGTCTGTCAACCACTTCAAAAATCTTCTCCTCTGAAACCACTGGCCCAAATGTAACCAAACTTGGCCTGAATCATCATCAGGGTATGGCTTCTCAAACTGATGTTCAGTTTGTCCCTCTGTCGAACAACATGGCCTCCATTGCTAAAAATAGAACATTGGGGTAAATTGCAGTTTTTGGCCAGTAACTCGAAAATCGTTACATATATCAAAAATCTGACATGGGATAAAAATGATCAGCATGATGAGATCTATCCACTGCACTGTGCAATTTTGAAGAAAATCTGAAAACCCATCTCGGAATTATAGCCCTTTTCCCGTTAGATTTTCAAAATTTTTGCATTTTTTATTTTTTATTTCAAAAAGTGTAACAGATAGAGGTCAAGTGTAAATTGCAAAAATGTTCAGCATATCAAGATCTACCCACCCTGAAATTTTGAAGATAATCCATGAACCCTTGTAGGAGTTATTGCCCTTTTTTCACCAAATTTTTAAAATTTTCGTATTTTTCATCTCTTATTTCCAAAACTATAGAAGATGAAGGTTAAGTGTAAATTGATGAAATGTTTGCCATGCTGTGGCGACTTCAAAAGTGATGTTAAAAATTGTTCCTTGACTGCCATTTTCAAAATGGCCACCAAAAAAGACGGGAAAATTCAACATTGTCTGACTTCAATGAAATTTGTTTTCCAAATAGATATTGATGTTGCGACTTCAAAACCGATGTTGAAAATTGTTTGTTGACCGCCATTTTCAAAATGGCTTTCAAAAAAAGGCAGGAAAATTCAACATTGTCTGATTTCAATGAAATTTGGTTTCCAAATAGATATTGATGTTGGGACTTCAAAACTGGTGTTGAAAATTGTTCGTTGACCACCATTTTCAAAATGACCGCCAAAAAAGGCGGGAAAATTCAACATTGTCTGATTTCAATGACATTTGGTTTCCAGATTGGTCTTGATGTCGTAACTTCAAAACTGATGTTAAAAATTGTTTGTTGACCGCCATTTTTAAAATGGCTGCCAAAAAAAGGAGGAAAATTCAACATTGTCCGATTCAATGAAATTTGATTTCCAAGTAGATATTGATGTTGCGACTTCAAAACCAATGTTGAAAATTGTTTGTTGACAGCCATTTACAAAATGACATTTTGACTTCAAAACTGGTGTTGAAAGTGGTCCTCAGCAAGAACGTTTTTTGTCAAAAAGCCCAACAAAGAAATATAGTAAAACATGATCAGACTTTAAAAACATTTCAAGATATTGGAGGTGTTTGAGCTACAAAAGTTTGAGAAACTGAAGATCAACTGTATAACTTACAATGTTACCTTGATTGTGGCAACTGAAAGCCAGATGAGCAATACAGGCTCCTGGGAGCCTCTGGTTCCTTCAAGTTTTCATCCATTTGTAAGCACATTGATTCCTTTGCATCAATTTTGTTCATACTGGCCGATTTAAAAGAAATTTCAACACAATTATTCAAGGTACATGAAAAGCTTGGATTCATAAATGAAATAGGTTGCCCCATGAATTTGAGAAAATTGGGCCAAATAAGGTCGAATATTGTGGTAAAATGGTTATTACCTTTTATAGAAAAAAATGAAAGTATATGGAGTGAATGTAAATCCTCATAGTCTCCTATACCCTGTTTGGAAGGGAGACATAGTGGCTGTCTGATGTCTGTATGGATCCATCCTTGTATCCATTATAACATTTCATGGGCATCACATCTTTTACATCTTTGATCTGACAACAACCAAACTTCACAGGATAGTTGACCACAATGCCTAGTTGTTCATATTACGTTGTTAGAATTTTGTTTTAAGTTTTGCCAGATTTAGTTTGTTGGCTCCAATTACCTTAAATTTTCATGTGATTATGTTGTGATTGACTGGATTTTAAATTTAGTAAAGAGATTTTGTTGGTACCACTTATCCTAAGTCTTAAATCTGATTTCATTCAAACTTCCCAGTATCATTGGTCATTATGTGATGTATATTTTGTACATTTCATGTTGTGGGAATGCTTGGCTAGTTTTACTGAAACTTGTGGCTCTTTATGACTGAATTTTTATACGACCGCAAAAATTTTGCGGTCGTATTATGTTATGGCGCAGTCGTCGGCGGCCAAAGGGGGCCAAAATCGTAAATTTACAGATAACCTAAAAAATTTATTTTTCGTCGAATTTCGATGGGATTTTTTTCTTTGGATTCTACTTGATGTAAGCTTTCAGTTGTATTTCAACGGATTTGACGTAGCTCTTGCCATTCCCGAGCTATGAGGGGCCGAAGGGGGCCAAAATCGTAAATTTACAGATTACCTTAAATTTTTTATTTTTCATCGCATTTCGATGGGATTTTTTTCTTTTGATTCCTCCTTATATAAGCTTTCAGCATTATGTCAATGGATTGGGCTTAGCTCTAACCGTTTCTGAGCTATAGAGGGTCAAAGAGGAATCATAAGGGCTAATTTTTATTTTCCCTAGTTTGTGTCCAGCTAATTACTCGGTCAATCTCCTCATTGCGTCCATCTAATTATTGTGTCAAGCTCTTTCCTATGTCCATACTCACTTTAAATTACACTTTTTCAAATTTCAGTGGACGACATGCTGCGGTCGTATCATGCTGCGCTCGGCGTAGCCCTTTATTTTTCAAAATTGAGTTTGGACAACACATCTACATCATTCATCCATATTCAAGCAAACTTCAAAAGATAATTTTTCTCAATGCCAAACAGTGTGTTTTTATATTTTTTTCAGTAATTCAGAATGCTGGGTAAGTTTTTATGCCCCCGCGATGAAAAAAAGGGGGGGAGGAGAGGGCATATTGTTTTACCCCTGTCCGTCCATCCATTCATCCGTCTGTCCGTCTTCCGTCCATCTACATATATTGAAGTTGTAAATGTGATAAGGATTTTGATTTTGGTGCATATTTGTCAAAATTATACATTGTTGAACTTAGTCATTTTTAGCTCACCTGACCTGAAGGGTCTGTGTGAGCTATTGCCATCACTTGTCCGTCCGTCCGTTAAACTTTTCACATATTCATCTTCTCCTCTGAAACCACTGAAGCAAATTCAACCAAACTTTACAGGAATGATGTATGGAAGATCCTTTACAAAGCCTGCTCATTTCGTTCCAATCCGATAAAAAACATGGCCGCCAGTGCAGAACTTAAGTTTAACATTGGACCCTATGGGAAAATTCACATTTTCTTTTTCTCCTCTAAAACCGCTGAAGCAAATTCAACCAAACTTTACAGGAATAATGTACAAAAGGTCCTTAACAAAGATTTTTTATTTCGTTCTGATCCGATAAAAAAACATGGCCGCCAGCACGGAAGATAGTTTAACATTGGCCCTATGGGAAATTCACATTTTCATCTTCTCCTCTGAAACCACTGAAGCAAATTCAACCAAAATTTTCAGGAATGATGTATGGAAGGTCTTTTACAAAGATTGCTCATTTCGTTGCAATCCGATAAAAAACATGGCCGCCACTGCAGAACTTTGGTTTAACATTGGACCCTATGGGAAAATTCACATTTTCTTCTTCTGCTCTGAAACCGCTTAAGCAAATTCAACCAAACTTTACAGGAATGATGAACTGAAGGTCCTTAACAAAGATTGCTCATTTCGTTCCGTTCCGATCCAATAAAAAACATGGCCGGCAGCACAGAACATAGTTTATTTTGGTCCTATGGGAAATTCACATAAAAAACATGGCCACCATGCAGAACATCGAAAACCCTGCATCAGCATTTTGTCAGGGGAGCGATACAGGCTCATTGTCTGAGCCTCTAGTTGGTGATTTTTCATAGAAGGTACATAGTTTGTCCGTGCAACTCCTCCTACAGTTTTAATGCTAGGAAGTTTTTATTTTGCAGATCTTTTGTACCTATATCATGTATATTGAAGATGTGCATGTGGTAAGAATTTTGATTTTGGTTAATTTTTGTCCAAAATATACGTTGTTGAACATTTTTTTGGTGATTTTGTGATAGATGGTTCATAGTTTGTCCGTGCAACTCCTCCTACAGTTTTGATGCTAGGAAGTTTTTATTTTGCAGATCTTTTGTACCTATAGTGAAGATGTGCATGTGGTAAGGATTTTAATTTTGATGCATTTTTGGAAAAAATACACATTGTTGAACTTAGTCATTTATTTGGCGAATTATTAAAAGAGGGTACACAGATTGTCCGCACAACTCCTCCTACAGTTTTGATGCTAGGAAGCTTTTATTGTGGAGTTCATTTGTACCTATATTGAAGATGTGCATGTGGTATGTATTTTGATTTTGGTTCTTTTTTTTTCAAAAATATACATTAGTTAAACTTTATAATTTTTTGGTGATTTAGTAATAGAGGGTTCATAGTTTATCTGTGCAACCTAGAGTAACTTGTGTTTAGCGGGGGCATCATTTGTTTCTTACAGACACAAATAAGACACAAATATTACTAAAAATTCCCAATTTGATGTCATCCTCTAGTTATTAAATTCTAGGGCTCTAGGGCTTCTCTTGTGATTTGTTAAATGCCATTAAGAGATTTTTAGGGTGAAGTGTAGGGTCTGTAAATTGGTCTTTTGAAAAAGGAAAAAAATATCAATCTAGCAGTTATAGTATAGATGTTAGAGTATTAAGCAGGCCTTGTTGAAAGCTCTCGTTTTGTGTGGTTATTAGTTCATCTGTGAGCTTTTGCCATCGCTTGTCTTCCGTCGTCTCTGTTGTCTCCTTCGTCGTCGTCTGTAAACTTTTTACATTTTGACTATCTTCTCTGAAACCACTGGACCAATTTTAACCAAACTTTACAGTAATGATGTATGGTAGGTCCTTTATTTAGATTGCGGAAATTTTTCTGATCTGCTAAAAAACATGGCCGCCAGGGTGGAACATAGTTTAACATGGGACCCTATGGGAAATGCACATTTTGGCGATCTCTTCTGAAACAACTGATCCAAACTTTACAGGAATGATGTATGGAAGGTCCTTTATTTAGATTGCTGAAATTTTTCTGATCCGCCACAAAACATTGCCACCAGCACAGATCAGCACATAACATGGGACCCTATGGGAAAAGCATGTATTTGCTATCTCCTCTAAAGCTACTGAAGCAAATTGAACCAAACTTTACAGGAATGATGTATGGAAGGTCCTTTATGTAGATTGCCGAAAGTTTTCTGATCCGCTAAAAAACATGGCCGCCAGCTCAGAACATAGTTTAACATGGGACCCTATGGTAAAAGCATATTTGCTATCTCCTCTGAAGCTACTGAAGCAAATTGTACCAAACTTTACAGGAATGATGTATGGAAGGTCCTTCACATAGATTGCTGAAAAGTTTCTGATCCCATAAAAAACATGGCTGCCATCATTGAACATAGTTTATCATTGGACCTTAAGGGATATCACATTTTCATTTTCTCCTCTGACACCACTGAAGCCAATTCAACCAATCTTTACAGTAAGGATGTATGGAAGGTACTTAAAAAATTGCTCATTTCATTTCAATCTGACAAAAAACATGCCCTCCAGTGCAGAACATAGTTTAACATTGGAGCCAGGAATGAGATAACCATCCTTATAATCATCATCTCTGAAACTAATCAAGCAAATTTAACTTAATGTATAGGTCCTTTGCAAAAAATATTCATTTCAATAAGATCAGACAAAAAACGTTGGTGCGAATGAAGAACATAGCTAAATATTTGACCCCATTGGTAAGAAAACATCATTTTTGTCTCGCCCGCGACGAAAAGTCGCGGAGGCGAGACTTAGGGATAGCGTTTCCGGCGGCGGCGGCGGCTTCAACAATTTGTAAACTATTGTGAATTTACAAGCTTATGTTAGTTGTAGGTCCATAGTATTTGATGTGCAGCTGCATCCTTATGGGTACAACTCAAATCCCTACTTAGATTATGGCCCTTGCCCCTTAGTCGCACATGAACGATCACATTAAGTTTTTAGCAAGCAGTTTGTACAGCCAATACCAGTAGTCCTAGGCACTTGATATTTGACATGCAGTTGCGTCTTGGGGAGTACATACCGATTCCACACCCGGATGGTGGCCCTGGCCCCTTAGTTACGCATGAACGATCACATTAAGTTTTTAGCAAGCAGTTTGTACAGCCTATACCAGTAGTCCTAG
>MJUU01053387.1:34071-74484 GCA_002080025.1 Modiolus philippinarum
GATTCTTATACCGTGCCTGTGCAACCAAAATGATTCGAAGCAGTTACGTGGGTGTCGCTAAGTGTTTAACAGTTTTATTTCTAATAAAATGCGTTTCATTGTGCAGCTTATGGTCACAATTGGTGCAATGTCACAGAACTGCAAATAAGCATCTTAATAAGAGATAATTGATCAAATATTATTACTTCCACTTTTTTTAATTTTGAATCCTTGAACATCATGAAAATAGGGGTCTTTAAATAAAGTTGTTGTTAAATTTAAACGCTTGTTTTTTTCAAATAAATGAAAAATATATATCCCAATTTGGAAAACAAACCTCTCAACTGTAATTAAAAAAATGCTCATTCTTATACAGAATTTCACGTGGTGAGATGTGTATTGATTTTGTTTACTGCCATATATGATATTGACAATGATAGCGATGACTGCTTTAAGGTAAGTTAATTATCAATTAAGACGCATTTGTATACTTATTTTTAACCACATTTATTAAAATAAACCCCCTTTACAGACAAAATTATTTATATCCAACTTACTAGTATTTTAGTTGTTATTGAAACTTCTTATTTGCTTATAAATGATGATACGGGCACATGCAGTTTCTGAACAAACCGCCGCTGCAGCAACAAAAGAAAAAAAACACTTAAATATTACCGAATCCATGAAAGATTAAGAAAAAGGCATAAACATACTCTCGTTCGAACAACCCGGATCAATACGCAGTGCTCAAAACTGTCAGTGAAGTGATTGGGACAAAACTAGTTTTTTCATGATTTTATGTCAAAGAAACTATTTGATTAACCTTCGTTATTCATCTCACTTTATTTACACCCGCATTGGTACCAGGGAGCTGCAGGGCGTATCCCAAGGTGGGGGTTTGGAAAATACTACTCTATGTCTATGCAGGGTAACGGAAAGCCTGACCCCGAACCCTTGTAAACAAACTGTGTATAGAAAAAACACGTTCCATGCAGAAGAAAGACCCTGAAATATATCTCGGAACAGAAGGCTAACATTTCTGCCACTTACAATTTCACCCTTTTCCAGTTTCCATCAAAACTCGTTGAACCTGTTCTAGGCCTGGTATACCTTTACCTTTGCTATTTGATCGTAAAACTGCAACTTATCAGTCATTTATGCATTTATTTATAGTGATCTAGATCTTCCTTGTTGATATTTACTGAACACAAGTTTTAGACATGCGTTTAAAGATAAAGTTCCTCACAACAGTTCCGACAGTATCAAAGATGTATGTTATAGTCAATAACCCACAATGTACCAAAATCTCACCATATTTGTAAAATTAGTTTATATATTGAATTTTATATGAAATATGTTATCGATGCATGCTCAGTAATAATTTTGTGTATATATTATGTAGAAGACATAATATTTTCAATGATTCAAGCACTAATAATATTGTAAATTTATATATAATGTTAATAAAAGCGTTGTTCCTTTGCTTGCTTTTACCATGTATTTAAAGAGACTTTGTCTCATGTGCATTTACTCCATATCCTTTCATTCACCATATATTATGTAGAAAACATACAACTTTCAAAAGTTTTGTTTTACCTTGTGTCTGGTCCAATTTGCAATATTAATGCAAAATATAAATTTGTTACACATCTGCATACAGCTGTACATGTTTTAATTTTGAGTCGCTAGGTAATTGAATTTAATTCTCCTTTTTCTTTAACACTCAAATGAACCGATTTTATAGACCTAGGAAAGGAGAGAATCCATCGCTGAACCAAAAACGATCCGTGTCATATAATAATCGACCGTGATGAATATCAATAATATTAATGTCACGAGTGCCGAAAAACGCCGGATTAAACGAGTTTTGGACCTTGTTCCAAAACAAGTTTAATAGACTGCGTTCTTCGACACGAGTGACATTATTATTGATATTCATCGCGGTTGATTAGTTATACTTATTATTATCTATAAACAGCTTTTGGATGCAATTTTGTGGGGATTATCTTTTTAATATCAATGCGCGATGTGTTTACATTGATGATAATTTTGTGACGTCATTTCCTAGAGACGTTGCGCACGATGCTGGTGTCCGCTAGCGTAACGTCAATTCTAGCAATAATTCAAACGCCCGTCAAAAAGACATTTCGATTATATATGTATTACCTCGGTCGAATTGAATATTTATTGATAATTTGTCTCAAAATAGGTCTACTGTTATTCATGATTTTTTCTAGACTTGTATACATCGTTCATCAAAACCACTATTGCGTATTCTTTAACTATATAATCATAAAATAGAAATTGGTTTTATTGTTTCCTTTATAATTAGCGCATTATAATCAGAAACATCGATCTATATGTCTCTGCTAATATGTTATTTCTTGATTTGAATTTTAACTTTATAAGTTGTTCAAAGTATATATAGTTTGGGGATTTTTGATCATTTCAAGGCTATCCAGATTGTCAAGATACAAGTTCTCGGGTATTATGATACGTTCACTTGGTTAAATTCGTACACATACAAATTTGATTAAAACTCCGTATCTACAAATTTTACAAAAAAAAATCAAACTCAATACATGNATTTTCAAAATTTTTGCATTTTTTATTTTTTATTTCAAAAAGTGTAACAGATAGAGGTCAAGTGTACATTGCAAAAATGTTCAGCATATCAAGATCTACCCACCCTGAAATTTTGAAGATAATCCATGAACCCTTGTAGGAGTTATTGCCCTTTTTTCACCAAATTTTTAAAATTTTCGTATTTTTCATCTTTTATTTCCAAAACTATAGAAGATGAAGGTTAAGTGTAAATTGATGAAATGTTTGCCATGCTAAGGCGACTTCAAAACTGATGTTAAAAATTGTTCCTTGACCGCCATTTTCAAAATGGCTGCCAAAAAAGGCAGGAAAATTCAACATTGTCTGACTTCAATGAAATTTGGTTTCCAAATGGATATTGATGTTGCGACTTCAAAACCGATGTTGAAAATTGTTTGTTGACCGCCATTTTCAAAATGGCTTTCAAAAAAGGCAGGAAAATTCAACATTGTCTGATTTCAATGAAATTTGGTTTCCAAATAGATATTGATGTCGTAACTTCAAAACTGATGTTAAAAATTGTTTGTTGACCGCCATTTTTAAAATGGCCGCCAAAAAAGGAGGAAAATTCAACATTGTCCGATTCAATGAAATTTGATTTCCAAGTAGATATTGATGTTGCGACTTCAAAACCAATGTTGAAAATTGCTTGTTGACTGCCATTTACAAAATGACATATCAACTTCAAAACTGGTGTCGAAAGTGGTCCTCAGCAAGAACGTTTTTTGTCAAAAAAGCCCCACAAAAAAATATAGTGAAACATGATCAGACTTTAAAAACATTTCAAGATATTGGAGGTGTTTGAGCTACGAAAGTTTGAGAAACTGAAGATCAACTGTATAACTTACAATGTTACCTTGATTGTGGCAACTGAAAGCCAGATGAGCGATACAGGCTCCTGGGAGCCTCTGGTTCCTTCAAGTTTTCATCCATTTGTAAGCACATTGATTCCTTTGCATCAATTTTGTTCATACTGGCCGATTTAAACGAAATTTCAACACAATTATTCAAGGTACATGAAAAGCTTGGATTCATAAATGAAATAGGTTGCCCCATGAATTTGAGAAAAGGGGGCCAAATAAGGTCGAATATTGTGGTAAAATGGTTATTACTTTTTATAGAAAAAAATTAAAGTATATGGAGTGAATGTAAATCCTAATAGCCTCCTATACCCTGTTTGGAAGGGAGACATAGTGGCTGTCTGACGTCTGTATGGATCCATCATTGTATCCATTATAACATTTCGTGGGCATCACATCTTTTACATCTTTGATCCGACAACAACCAAACTTCACAGGATAGTTGACCACAATGCCTAGTTGTTCATATTACGTTGTTAGAATGCTTGGAACTTTTTTCGAAGATTTATTGCCCTTTTTGTTTTAAGTTTTGCCAGATTTAGTTTGTTGGCTCCAATTTCCTTAAATTTTCATGTGATTGCGTTGTGATTGACTGGATTTTAAATTTAGTAAAGAGATTTTGTTGGTATCACTTATCCTAAGTTTTAAATCTGATTTCATTCAAACTTCCCAGTATCATTGGTCATTATGTGATGTATATTTTGTACATTTCATGTTGTGGGAATCCATCCGTCTGTCCGTCTTCCGTCCATCTACATATATTGAAGATGTGCATGTGATAAGGATTTTGATTTTGGTGCATATTTGTCAAAATTATACATTGTTGAACTTAGTCATTTTTAGCTCACCTGACCTGAAGGGTCAGTGTGAGCTATTGCCATCACTTGTCGTCCGTCGTCCGTCCGTTAAACTTTTCACATATTCATCTTCTCCTCTGAAACCACTGAAGCAAATTCAACCAAGCTTTACAGGAATGATGTATGGAAGGTCCTTTACAAAGAATGCTCATTTCGTTCTGATCCGATAAAAAACATGGCCGCCAGCGCCGAACTTAGGTTTAACATTGGACCCTAAGGGAAAAATCACATTTTCATCTTCTGCTCTGAAAAGGCTGAAGCAAATTGAACCAAACTTTACAGGAATGGTGTACTTAAGGTCCTTAACAAAGATGGCTCATTTCCTTCTGATCTGACGAAAAACATGGCCGCCAGCACGGAACATGGTTTAACATATAAGGACCCTATGGGAAAATCACATTTTCATCTACTCCTCTGAAACCACTGAAGCAAATTCAACCAAACTTTACAGGAATGATGTATGGAAGATCCTTTACAAAGCCTGCTCATCTCGTTCCAATCCGATAAAAAACATGGCTGCCAGTGCAGAACTTAAGTTTAACATTGGACCCTATGGGAAAATTCACCTTTTCTTTTTCTCCTCTAAAACCGCTGAAGCAAATTCAACCAAACTTTACAGGAATAATGTACTAAAGGTCCTTAACAAAGATTGCTAATTTCGTTCTGATCCGATAAAAAAACATGGCCGCCAGCACGGAAGATAGTTTAACATTGGCCCTATGGGAAATTCACATTTTCATCTTCTCCTCTGAAACCACTGAAGCAAATTCAACCAAACTTTTCAGGAATAATGTATGGAAGGTCCTTTACAACGATTGCTCATTTCTTTGTGATCTGATAAAAAACATGGCCGCCACCGCAGAACTCTTTTTTAACATTGGACCCTATGGGAAAATTCACATTTTCTTCTTCTGCTCTGAAACCGCTGAAGCAAATTCAACCAAACTTTACAGGAATGATGAACTGAAGGTCCTTTACAAAGATTGCTCATTTCGTTCCGTTCCGATCCAATAAAAAAACATGGCCGGCAGCACAGTGGCCGGCAGCACAGAGCATAGTTTATATTTGGCCCTATGGGAAATTCACATAAAAAACATGGCCACCATGCAGAACATCGAAAACCCTGCATCAGCATTTTGTCAGGGGAGCGATACAGGCTCAGTGTCTGAGCCTCTAGTTGGTGATTTTTCATAGAAGGTAGATAGTTTGTCCGTGCAACTCCTCCTACAGTTTTTATGCTAGGAAGTTTTTATTTTGCAGATCTTTTGATTTTGGTTAATTTTTGTCCAAAATATACGTTGTTGAACTTAGTCATTTTTTTGGTGATTTTGTGATAGAGGGTTCATAGTTTGTCCGTGCAACTCCTCCTACAGTTTTGATGCTAGGAAGTATTTATTTTGCAGATCTTTTGTACCTATACTGAAGATGTGCATGTGGTAAGGATTTTGATTTTGATGCGTTTTTGGAAAAAATACACATTGTTGAACTTAGTCATTTATTGGGCGAATTATTAATAGAGGGTACACAGATTGTCCGCACAACTCCTCCTACAGTTTTGATGCTAGGAAGCTTTTATTGTGGAGTTCATTTGTACCTATATTAAAGATGTGCATGTGGTATGTATTTTGATTTTGGTTCTTTTTTTTTTCAAAAATATACATTAGTTAAACTTATAATTTTTTGGTGATTTAGTAATAGAGGGTTCATAGTTTATCTGTGCAACCTAGAGTAACTTGTGTTTAGCGGGGGCATCATATGTTTCTTACAGACACAAATAAGACACAAATATATCTAAAAATTCCCAGTTCATCCTCTAGTATTTTTATTTAAATTCTATGGGCTCTCGGGCCTCTCTTGTGATTTGTGTAATGCCATTAAGAGATTTTTAGTGTGAAGTGTAGGGTCTGTAAATTGGTCTTGTGAAAAAGGAAAAAAATATCAATCTAGCAGTTATAGTATAGATGTTAGAGTATTACGCAGGCCTTGTTGATATCTCTCGTTTTGTGTGGTTATTAGTTCACCTGTGAGCTTTTGCCATCACTTGTCTTCTGTCGTCTCTGTTGTCTCCGTCGTCGTCGTCCGTAAACTTTTTACATTTTGACTATCTCCTCTGAAACCACTGGACCAATTTTAACCAAACTTTACAGTAATGATGTATGGTAGGTCTTTTATTTAGATTGCGGAAATTTTTCTGATCTGCTAAAAAACATGGCCGCCAGGGCCGAACATAGTTTAACATGGGACCCCATGGGAAATGTACATTTTGGCGATCTCTTCTGAAACGACTGAACAAAACTGAACCAAACTTTACAGGAATGTTGTATGGAAGGTCCTTTATTTAGATTGCTGAAATTTTTCTGATCCGCCACAAAACATTGCCACCAGTGCAGATCAGCGCATAACATGGGACCCTATGGGAAAAGCATGTATTTGCTATCTCCTCTAAAGCTACTGAAGCAAATTGAACCAAACTTTACAGGAATGATGTATGGAAGGTCCTTCACATAGATTGCTGAAAAGTTTCTGATCCCATAAAAAACATGGCTGCCATCACTGAACATAGTTTAACATTGGACCTTAAGGGATATCACATTTTCATTTTCTCCTCTGACACCACTGAAGCAAATTCAACCAATCTTTACAGTAAGGATGTATTGAAGGTACTTAAAAAAATTGCTCATTTCATTTCAATCTGACAAAAAACATGCCCTCCAGTGCAGAACATAGTTTAACATTGGAGCCAGGAATGAGATAACCATCCTTATAATCATCTCTGAAACTAATCAAGCGAATTTAACTTAATGTATAGGTGCTTTGCAAAAAATATTCATTTCAATAGGATCAGACAAAAAACGTTGTTGCGAATGAAGAACATAGCTAAATATTTGACCCCATTGGTAAGAAAACATCATTTTTAGTCATGTATGGCATAGAAGCATTTTGTCAGATGAGTGATACAGGCTCAGTCTCTGAGCCTCTAGTTTCTTTTGTTGCAGTTATGTATGGTTAATTTTTTTTGACAACTCCTATTGATAAACTATCCTTGCAATTGTCTTAATGTATTTTGTTTCTTCGCTTATGAATGAAGAGTTTACTCATTGATATATATCTCTTCTTTCTTATAGGAAATAGCTTAGTTTGGCATGGTCAATCAGATATATTTGTATCAAGAAATGTTGTTAAAGTTGAGCTTGAGGAAACACTTGCTTATAGGAGCTTTACAGATCAAGAAGACGAAGAGGAGAAAGACATTGAAGACAACTTGATCGAAGTTAAAATTAAGGAGACCAAATGTGAAGTAAAAACACTATCACAAGTGATTGCAGGAGCAATTGTAAATGCTTTTTGTGAATCGAGAAGGGACGATTCATTGTTTGACAAATTTATTCCGTCATTTTTGGCGACAGAAAAAAATATACGAATAATTCTGTATAACTGTAAGTTTGATAAACTTCTTCTGAGTAGTGAATTTCCAATTTGGGATGGGGAAAAATTGAATATCAAAACATTGTTGCAAGTGTGGGTAACAATTAACTATGCAGAGGAGATGAATCATCTGGACTGTGTTTTTGATAATACACAAGAATCTAAGTTCAAAGAGATCGTTGGAGAATATTATGAAATATACTTGAAAAGCATGACAAGGCCATCCACTAAGATGGAGCCTAGGGATTTGTCACATGTGGAATTAGAAAATAAATACCTTGAATTAATAATCAACACCGATGTAGAACTTTTCAAGTTATATAAAACACTTTCAAAATCTGGATAAACTAGAAGTATGATCCTCAAGGTGAACCTTCTGTAAATATGGTTATCTTGACACTTGTAATTTTATACATATTTTATTTATCTACATCATCTGAATTGAACAAATGGTATTACAGCTTAGGCCAAAATTAAAATATTGTTTGTTTCCCCTTATTACCCTACCAACCCAGAAAAAAGGGTCCTACCCAAATAATTTCATTGACCTTTCAGAATATTTTTTTCACTCAAATTTGAATAAAGAACAGTAATTTTAATCAACTGTTTTCCTAGATATTAAAAAATATTCTTCGTACCTACCTACCTACCTACTCAACATTGTAATGTAAGGTCGGGTAAGGGGAAACTTACTTGTTGTGTCGCCTGCTGTAAGCAGAGTCGACACATAGGGATTACTATCCGTCGTCTTACGTCGTCTTCATCCTGCGTCGTCTGTCAGTTTTTGAATCTGCAACTCCTTCAAAACTACTAGTCCGATTCCAACCAAACTTTCAGGATATGTTGATCACTTGGAGTAGTTGTGCACCTGATACTCGAAAGTTCAATTTTACAGATTTTAGAGGTTTACAGAGCCAAAATTGCTCATTTGTGAGTCTGTCAGTTTTGAATCCGCAACTCCTTCAAAACTGCTAGTCATATTCCATCCAAACTTTCAGGATATGTTGTTCACCTGGTGTAGATATGCACCTGATATTTAGAATTTTGATTTTACAGATTTTAGAGGTTTACGGAGCCAAAATTGCTCTTTTGTGAGTCTGTCAGTTTTTGAATCCTCTACTCCTTTAAAACTGCTAGTTCAATTCCAATCAAACTTTCAGGGTATGTCATTCACCTGGTGTAGATGTGCACCTGATACTTAGAATTTTGATTTTACATATTTTAGAGGTTCACGGAGCCAAAATTGCTCTTTTGTGAGTCTGTCAGTTTTTGAATCCTCTACTCCTTTAAAACTGCTAGTTCAATTCCAACCAAACTTTCAGGGTATGTCATTCACCTGGTGTAGATGTGCACCTGATACTTTGAATTTTGATTTTACATATTTTAGAGGTTCACAGAGCCAAAGTTGCTCATTAGTTATTCTTGTTAATTAATCCTCAATTCCATCATAGCTGTAAGTCAGATTCCAACAAAACTTGCAGGATATGTTGTTCACCTGATCTTGTTGTGCATCTGATACATAATATTTTGATTTTACATATTTTAGAGGTTCACTGAGACAAAATAGCTCATTTGTTAATTTAGTTTGTTAATGTGGTATTCTTTCAAAATGATAAGTCATATTCCAACCAGGCCAGCCTTTCAGAATTTGTTGATCACTTGATTTAATTGTGCACCTGATACTTAAAATTTTGATATTACAGATTTTAGAGGTTCACTTGTCCAAAAATGGCTCTTCTGTAGTGCAGGCAACACAAGAATTCCATGGAACACCCATCAATTTTTTTTGTTTCGCCTGCACATGTAGTGTGTGGCGACATATAGGGATTACATACCTGCCAACTTTTGAAAATCTCCATGGGGGTTTTTATGCGCGACCTTCCTTTTTAGTCGTGTGAGATTTCGCGGTGTTTTGCGCGAAGTTTTTTTTTTGTCTAATACTTGATGCTTTTTTTTATGAAATACAAACACCTAGGTGTTATAGAAGACTTTACTGGCAAGACATTCCTCTTTTATTGTGATTTGGGCATTACTGCTGGTTCTTAAATATTTTTGGTCAAATAAATCAGTTTTGAACTGTTTTTGTACCATTTGGTGTTTTATGTTCTGTTAACTTAGTTTTAACTGTTTAAGGGAAACAAAAGCAGTGCTTTTTGTTAATCATTATGTTGCTGTTATTTTAATTTACAGTTGACTATTTTGGGGAAAATTAAAGATTGCAAGCATGTTAATGAAACCATTCTCTTCTCTTCTCTCCTTTGTAATTTGCCTGATTACATTTACTGCATTTCTCCTTTTATTCCATTCTTCTATAAATAAAGCAAGCATTACATTTTTTAAATACTTTTTGTCTTTTCTGATTCAGTCAAAAGAGTGGTGTTCCTGGATTTTGAGTGACCTTTCGTACATTACAGTACCAATATGTTTGTTAATGTCGTTGAGGCTACTCAGTTCAACTATGCAAACTCTGCAGAACGGGGAACTTGCAATGACAGTCATTCGCATTACCATCCACGTAACTGTCAAGTGTGGTGCTTGCAGCTAGTTGTATCAGGGATTGTGAACCTTGATTCATAATTCAAGAACTGATCACTATGATTGCCGGTGGTCCATCCATTTATATAACTTTATTTATGTCGCCGAAACCTTAAAATCAACAAAAAATCAACCAAACTCGTCATATTTACGATTGTTTACATGCTGGCTCCAATCAGCTGTTTTTCACTCAAAAATCGCGTGATCGATGTTAAACCGATTCTGATTGGCTAATATCGAGAATCTGGTTAACTCCCTTTCGAGAATTTGGATTATCTCCCTTTCAGCAGCCAAAATAGTGTGAAAGTTGGCAGGTATGGGATTACTTTAGTCATCTTATGTTGTTGTCGTCGTTGTTGTTATTCGTCCCACTTTTTCGTAACACTTTTCTCATCAACTACAAATCACAGCCACTTGAAACTTTGTATGTGACTTAATTATGAGGTTCCATGTAGTGCTTATCGAAATCAGGTTTGTCTGACGTCTTCTTCCTGTTTACCATGTTTACCGACTTGGAATACTTTCAACCTATGATGTCAATGCAGAAAATTTCGTAACACTTTTCTGAGCAACTGCAAAGCACAGACACTTGTAACTTTATATGTGACTTCAGTATGAGGTTCCATGTAGTGCTTATCGAAATCAGGTTTGTCTGACGTCTTCTTCCTGTTTACCGACTTGGAATACTTTCAACCTATGCCTTCAATGTAAAAATTTTTGTAACACTTTTCTCAGCAACTATAAATCACAGCCACTTGAAATTTTGTATGTGTCTTCGTTATGAGGTTCCATATTGCACTTTTTAAATCAGGTCTGTGGGACATCTACTTCCTGTTTACTGACTTGAAATATTTTCCACATACACTGTCAATGGTAAAAATTTTTGTAACACTTCTCTAAGCAACTACAAATCACAGCTCTTAGATTTTGTATGTGACTTTGTTATGAGATTCGATATTGTGCTTATTGAAATCAGGTAGGTCTGACTTCTTTTCCGCTTGATTGGCTTTCATTTAATTTTAGGTCCGAGTTGATATCTCAGTAACTGTACATGGTAGGATCATCAAACCATGCATGTGCATGCATTTTTGGCGGTAGGTCAGCATCCAGGCAAAATAAGGTCACTTTGACCTATATTTCTGCATGATCGACTTACAACCTATGCCTTCAATGTAAAAAGTTTACTTCTGAGTTCAGATCTAATAAATCTATACGGTAGGATAATTTAACCTTGCATGTGCATGTGTCTGTGGAGGTAGGTCAGCATCTAGGCAAAATTAGGTCACTTTGACCTACATTTTCCACTTGAGTGACTAACATTCATGTTTTTGTCAGAGTTCAGATCTTAGTCTCTGTACATGGTAAGATTATCTATTATCTAATTTTATACGACCTCAAAAATTTTTGCGGTCATATAATGGTATGGTGCCGTCGTCGTCATATGTTGTCTGTAGACACTTTCGTTTTTTGTCAATAACTTTACTTCCAGTTGACCAATCCTTATGAAATTTTAAACAATGTTCCTTGGCACAAAAGGAAGGCTTGGCATAGTTTTGGTCATTGTGACCCCACCCGTTTTTGAAAAAGGGGCCAAAAAGGGTTACATTTGATTTTTACACATATTTGACTGTAGAATCTTTATTATTTATCGGATTTTGATGGGGTTTCTTTAAGTGTCCTCCTGAGGAAATTTCCAATCAGTATGCAACGGATTTCATGTGGCATGTACCATTCACGGGATAACTGGGGCCAAAAAGGGGTGAATTTCAAAAATTTTTAATTTTTAAAATTTTAGTTGGATTTTGACACATTTTTTTGCAATGGATTCCTTATGAAAAGTTAACATAGCGCTGCGCAATCAGATTTTTTGATAACTTGTTTCTTTTCCGTGCTGTGAGGGCCCAAAGGGGCAAAAATTGCAAACAAGCGGATTACTTTAAATTTTTATTTTTTTTCCGATTTCAATGGGATTTTTTTAGTTTCATCTCATTGTAGGCTTTCAGTGTTATGTCAACGGAATTGGCGTAGCTCTTACTGTTTCGGAGCTATTAGGGTCAAAGGGGCAAAAATTGCAATTTTTAGAAATATGTAAAATCTTAATTTTAAATCAGATTTTGATGGGATTTTTTTCTTTGGATTCCTCTCATTGCAAGCTTTCAGAGTTTGTGAACAGATTTGGTGTCACTCTCTCCGTTTCAGAGCTATAAGGGGTCAAAGGGTGCCAAAATTGCAATTATTAGAAATACGTGAAATCTTTATTTTTCATTAGATTTTGATGGGATTTTTATCTGGATTATTCTTTGTAAGCTTTCAGTAATATGGCAGTAAATTTTGTGTTGCTCTTCGGTTTCCAAGCTATAATGGGTCAAAGGGGCTAAATTGCAATATTTCAAAATATGTGAAATCTTTATTATTCGTTGGAATTCAACCTGAGTTTTTTCTTTCGATTTCTCTTTATGGTAGTCAACAGAATTTCTTAGCTCTAACAATATCCTAGTAATAAGTGATTAAAAGGGCTAATTTTGATTTTCACTAGTTTGTGTCCAGTTAATTTATGCTTCAAGGTCCTTATTGTGTCCAGCAATTTACTGTGTTCACATTTATTTAGTTTACACTTGTTTCAGTGGTCGACATGCTGCGGTCGTATCATACTGCGCTTGGCGTAGCCCTTTATTGTATGCATGCATCAGGGATCTGGCAAAATTGGGTCCATGTGCCATAACGAGGCAAACTTTGTAATCGTTGATTACCTATGTTTATGTTTTGTACCTCATCCAAGATGGCCACTAGCAGGTGACATAGTTTAACATAGAATCCTATTGGAAATGCATTCCAAGACCATCTTCTCTGAAACCACTGAGCCAAATGGAACTACACTTGGTCACAATAGTCCTTGGTTGGTCCCTTTAAAGTTCGTTATTTTAATTTCCTATGTCATTCAAGATGGCCACCAGCAGGGGACATACCGTAAGGGTGGATATTTTTGCATGTGGGTAATTTTTGCTGCATTCGTGGTCAAGAAAACAAGCTAAAATTTCCTCCACATGAACAGTCTGATTTTGAAGTGTGGTATGCAAAAGCTAAGGGATCGTAAATCTTGAGCACAAAATTACCCCCTTGCAAAATGTAACAGATTTGTAATAATAACCCCAAATCCTTCAGCGCATAATTTTCTTTTAAAGAAGTTTATCACAGGAAACATATGGGAAAAGCAATAAAAAAGATCATCTCATCTGAAAAAATATAGCTTATTAGACCAAAGCTTTGTCATAATAGTACTCGGGTGATATCTTTAAAAGTTTGTGATATTTGTCTTGCCCTCAATGAAAGCCGCCAAAAGCTAGGCTTTGGCGCACAAAGTATGGTGGTGGCGGCATGAACTTTGATGTTAAGTGTTTTTTTATCAGGTCAGTTTCTCAGTAAATATATTTAGAAAGTTAACGGTAATAATATTTGGTATGTGGGTTTTTGATAAATGAAAGACTGCCATATGGCTTTTGTAAGTTTATTTAATTTTATGATCTAATGAGCAAGTTGAAGTTTTTTTATTAAGTCAGTTTCTCAGTAACTATTAACAGTAAGTTGATGATATTTTGCATCTTAGTTGGTCTTGCATAGTACATATCAGTCTGCTATATGAGTTTTGTATGTGACCTCAATTTGAGCATGTTTCCCAGTATCCATCTGTGGTAGGCCAATCAGTGTTTGGTATGTGGGTTGGTCTTGGATAGTATATATGACAGTCTGCTATATGATTTTTGTCTGTAACCATTTATTTCACGATGAATTGAGCATGTTAAGTTTTCCAGTATCCATCTTTGGTAGGTCAATCACGTTTGGTATGTGGGTTGGTCTTGGATAGTATATATGACAGTCAGCTATATAACATTTGTTCTTATCCGCAGTTTCATTATGTAGTGAGCATGTGTAGTTTCTCAGTATCTTTTTGTGGTTATTGAAGGATACGTGGCATTTGGGTCTGTCTTCCGTAGAACGCGCCAGTCTTGTATATGGCTTTTGTCTGTGACCAATATTTGACTGTTATGTATAGGTCATTTGGATTTTTCATATCAATTTAGCGGCCAAGCAGGGACGATCGAGACATCAATAAGGGTCTACACTTGTTATGTTCGTAAATCATCCAAGATGCCGGACAGATGAGAACATAATTAAACAAAGACCAAACAGGAAATGCTTTCAAAGATCTCTGAAACGCTGAACCAATTGCANAAGTCCCCTACAAAGTTTATGATTTTAATATTCATACCACATCTAGGATGGTAGCAATGCCTTGAAGTGGGGGACATAGTTTTAAATAGGGAACTTATTAGAAATGCATTCAAAGATCTTCTCCTCTGAACCCCCTGAGCCAATTAGAACTAAACTTTGTCTTAAAAATCGTTTGATGGTTAGTCATTATAGTCTTTTGTTTATAGCCCTTGTGTGATCCCCTGTAAGTAGGGTTTGTAGGATACTCAAATACGATTGGTACCAGTCTTCAGGTGATCATATGTAAAAAAAAAGCTCGTTTTTCAGGCCTTGCTACATCCACATGTCTGCTGGCATGTTACATAGTTTAACATTGTATCTTTTGGGAAAAGACTCAAAGATCTCTCTTCTGAAACTACTGAGCCGAACTTGGCCAGAGTAGTCTGTAGGTAGTCCCCTTCAAAAGGTGTTTTAGCTCATCTCGTCTGAAAGGCCATGTGAACTATTGCCATCACTTGGCGTCTGTTTGTCTGTCGTTAACTTTTTAGCTCACCTGGCTCATGCCAGGGTGAGCTTTTGCCATCACTTTGCGTCCGTAGTCTGTCCCTCCGTCCTCCTGCCGTCCGTCCGTCACGGCGGCGTAAATTTTTCATTCAAAGATCTTCTCCTCTGAAACTACTGGGCCAATTGTAACCAAACTTGGCCACAATTGTCCTTTGGCGGTCCCTTTACAAAAAGGTGTTTTTCAGATCCGTGCGATATCCAAGATGGCCTCCAGCGGGAAACATAGTTTTAACATTGGACCCTATGGGTAAACACATTCAAAGATCTTCTGCTCTGAAACTACCAACACAATTGGCACCAAACTTGGCCACAATAGTCCTTTGGTGGACCCTTGCAAAAAAGGTGCCTTTCAGGTCCACGCGATATCCAAAATGGCCGCCAGCGGGAAACATAGTTTTAACATTGGACCCTATGGGAAAACACATTCAAAGAACTTCTTCTCTGAAACTACTAAGCCAATTGGCCGCAAACTTGGCTACAATAGTTCTTTGGTGGTCCCTTCCAAAAAAGAGGTTTTTCAGGTCCGTGCTATATCCAAAATGGCTGCCAGCGAAAACCTAGCTTTAACATTTGACCCTATGGGAAAACACATTCAAAGATCTTCTTCTCTGAAACTACGAAGCAAATTGGCCACAAACTTGGCGACAATAGTCTTTTGGTGGTCTCTTCCTAAAAAGAGGTTTTTCAGGTCCGTGCGATATCCAAGATGGCTGCCATCGGGAAACATAGTTTTAACATTGGACCTTTTGGGAAAACACATTCAAAGATCTTCTCTGAAATTACCAAGCCAATTGGCACCAAACTTGGCCACAATAGTCCTTTGGTGGTCCCTGACAAAAAGGTGTTTTTCAGGTCCGCGCAATATCCAAAATGGCCGCCAGCGGGACATAATATAATTTTAACATTGGACCCTATGGGAAAACACATTCAAAAGTCTTCCTTCTCTGAAACTACCGAGCCAATTGGCACCAAACTTGGCCACAATGGTCCTTTGGTGGTCCCTTATATATATTACAAAAAAGATGTTTTTCAGGTTCGCGCGATATCCAAGATGGCCGCTAGCGGGAAACATAGTTTTAACATTGGACCCTATGGGAAAACACATTCAAAGATCTTCTTCTCTGAAACTACTCAGCCAATTGGCACCAAACTTAGCCATAATAATCCTTTGGTGGTCCCTTACAAAAAAAGTGTTTTCAGGTCTGCACGATATCCAAGATGGCTGCCAGCAGGAAACATAGTTTTAAGATTGGACTCTATGGGAAAACACATTCAAAGATCTTCTCCTCTTAAATGACTGGGCCAATTAGAACCATACTTGGCCACAATAGTCCTTGGGTGGTCCCTTGCAAAAAAAATGCTTTTCAGATCAGCATGATATCCAAGACGACTTTCAGCGGGAAACATACTTTTAACATTGCACCCTATGGGAAAACACGTTCAAAAATCTTATTCTCTGAAACTGCTTATCCTATTGGTACAAAACTTGGCCGCAATAGTCCATGAGTGGTCCCTTACAAAAATGTGTTTTTCAGGTCCACGCTATATCCAATTTGGACGCCAGCGGGAAACATAATTTTTAACATTGGACCCTATGGGAAAACACATTCAAAGATCTTCTCCTCTGAATCTACTGAGCCAATGGAAACTTTTTTCAAAATAGTCTTTATGTGGACCCCTGAAAAGAAAATGTGTTTTTTTTTTCAGGTTCCCACTTTATCCAAGATGGCTACCAGCAGGGAACATAGTTTAACATTTGACCCCATGGTGAACACTAACAGCGGTCTTCTTCCCTTAAACTAATTGGGCATATTGGAACTATAGTTTAATTATATACATGTATATCGGCTCTTTAACATAAAATGTCATTGTTAATCAAGGCCCAGGTGAGCGATACAGGCCCTTGAGAGCCTCTTGCTAAAAAATCTACTACTCTGAAACCACTATTATCTAAACTTAGTCTGAATCATCACCAGGGTATCTAGATTCAAAATCTGATGACCTCACAACATGGCTGCTGTTACTAAAAATAAACTATAACAGATGGAGGTCAACTTTAAATTGCAAATGTTCAGCATATTTGAAGACAAAATCTGAATGCCTATATAGGAGTTATTGCCCTTTATAAGTCTATTTTTGTAAGTTAGTACATTTTGCCTTAAATTTTAAAAAATGACTTGAGATAGACGTTATGATTTAATGTAAAAATGTTCAGTATGTCGAGACTACGTTAGTTTTATCTTCATGATGAAAGTTGTCGACCTCCTCCAAGATGGTTGCCACCTGGGAATTAAAGTTTAACATTGCCTCTATGGGAATGTACATTCACATATCTTCTCCTCTGAAACTACCTGACCAATTGGTATCATTCTTGGTCACAACTGTCCTTAGTTGGCCCTCTTTAAAATGTGTTTGACAAGTCCTTTTACATTTCTTCCTCTCTGAAACTGTTGAGCCAGTTCTTGCAAAACTTTGCCACAATAGTGTTGGTGATCCCTTGCAAAAATGTGTTTTTATACCACCCGCCAAGTTTGGGGGGTATATAGGATTCTCCCTGTCTTTCTGTCTGTCCACACTTCTTGTAAGCTCAACTCCTCTTAAACCAGTAGGATTTTGATGAAACTTTACACAAAGGAAGGACACTGTATGGCGATGTGCATGAAGGAATATTATTGTCTGAAACCAGAGAGGGGAGATAATTTGACTTTTTGTAGATTCCCTATATATGAGTTACCTCGTAAGGGCAACTCCTCTTAAACCACCAAAACGGATTTTGATGAAACTTTACACAAAGGAAGGACACTACATGAAGATGTGCATGAAGGAATATAATTATTGTTCGAAACCAGGAAGGGGAGATAATTTGATTTTGACTTTTCGTAGATTCCCTATGTATGGGTTACCTCGTAAGTACAACTCCTCTTAAATCACTTAAAGGATTTTGATGAAACTTTACAAAGAGGAAGGACACTGTATTGAGATGTGCATAAAGGAATATTATTAGGGCCCCGCATCGAGATGCGGGTGCCCTATAGTTTTCACTTTGTTATTTGTCCGTCAACAATTTTTTCCGTCACAGATTTCTTGGCTTCTATATGTGGGAATGATTTGAATTTTGGTCTGAAGCTTGGAAATGATGAATTGTATGGTGTAAGCAATTTTCAAGTTTGTCGGGTGCCCACTTCCTGTTTGCCGATACTTTGAATTTTTGCTAAAAACCAAATTTTCCGTCAATGATTTCTTGGCTTCTACTGAAGGGAACGATTTGAAATTTGGTGTGAAGCTTGGAAATGATGAGTTGTATTGTGTAAGCAATTTTCAAGTTTGTCGGACATCCACTTCCTGTTTATCGATACTTTGAATTTTTACTGTAAACCAAATTTTCCGTCAAAGATTTCTTGGCTTCTACTGAAGTGAATGATTTGAAATTTGGTCTGAAGCTTGGAAATGATGAGTTGTATTGTGTAAGCAATTGTCAAGTTTGTCGGACATCCTCTTCCTGTTTACCGATACTTTGAATTTTTACTGTAAACCAAATTTTCCGTCAAAGATTTCTTGGCTTCTACTGAAGGGAATGATTTGAAATTTAGTCTAAAGCTTGGAAATGATGAGTTGTATTGTGTAAGCAATTTTCAAGTTTGTCGGACATCCACTTCCTGTTTGCTGAGACTTTGAATTTTTACTAAAAACTAAATTTTGGTCACAGATTTCTTGGCTTCTACTGGAGAGAATGATTGGAAATTTGGTTTGAAGCTTTGAAATGATGAGTTGTATTGCAAAAGTGGTTTTTCAAATTTGTCGATCAACCACTTCCTGTTTGCCAATACGTTTACTTTTTACTATAAACCAAATTATCTTCATAAGATTTTTAGACTTGTATCAACTTGGAATGATTTGATATTAAGTCTGAAGCTGAAAAATGACATGGTTTGGTAAAAATTCAAGAATTCACTGTATCCAGCAAATTACTGTATCAAAACATTTATGTCAAACAGAATGTGAATCCACACTTACTTCAATTTTACTTTTGCATGGAATTTCAGGATCGAAATTGCGGGGCCCTTCCGACAACGCCAGTTTCGACATGCTCTAGTTATTGTCCGAAACCAGGAAGAGGAGGTAATTTGACTGGGACTTACGTTGATTCCTTTTGCAATGATTTTTTGGACTTGGACAATTTTTCAAAGAAATAATTCAAGGCGTAGATATTGTGAAATCAAGCTTGAGGAGAGAAACTCTCTTTTCATTGTATTCCTCTTGAAAAGTTGTTTTCAAAGTGTTGTAGTGACATTTTTCTAACGCTTATGTTTTTTGTTTAAAATGTCAAAATGGCGAAAAAAGTGTCCATACTTGTATTGTGTCCACACCCACTTTAATTTGCACTTACCATTTCGATTCGGGGTTCAATGAGCGGGGGTATATTTGGTTGCCATTCGGCGACAGCTCTTGTTTAGGCCGAGCCTATATCCAAGATGCCCGCTGACAGGGAACATAGTTTAACATTGGACCTTATTGGAAAACTTTCTTCTCCTCTGAAACTGCTCAGTTGATTGGAGCCAAACTTTGCCACAACAGTGTAGGCGATCCCTTGCAAAAAGGGGGTTTCAGGTCTCTGTTATACTAGTGTTCAAGATGGCTCCAAGCGGGGAACATGGTTTACATTGGAACCCATGGATAAATGAAGTCAGATATGTCAACAATAGCCGTTGAATGGTCCCCGCTAAAAAGGTGTTTTCATGTCCACAATATACTAGTATCCAAGGTCCTATGAAACTGTATGCACACTTGTCCACAATAGTCGTTGAATGGTCGCCTCCTAAACTGGTGTTTTTCAGGTCTTCACTATATCCAAGATGGCCCCAGCGGGATACATTAAATTTAAAATTGTGCCCTTTTGTTAAACTCTTTGATATTCCTCACTCTGTTAAAGATCATACATTTACCCCTACATGCTTTGTTTTGGTCGTTTAACCTGGTAATGGGATGTTGTCTCCTTGACATTTATTCCTTTCTTTTTCACATTCAAAGATCTAGCCGAACTTAGCTATAAAAGTCTTTAGGTCAAAGATGTTTTTAAAATTTGGAGTTTGTCTCTTGTGCAGTGTGGATTCCATAAAGATTCTCCATGCTTGATGTGTATGTTCTTTTTATTTTGTCAGTTATGGTGTACTATTCATGTGAGAATTTATCACATGAATGCACTATCAAAATTCAACATTTGGGTTTCACATTCTGTAAAAACTTTTGTTCTGACGATCTGTATATATCTTGCCCACATTTTCCGATTTTACTTGCCAAGTTTTCTTACAATCAACTCCATGGGTTCTCTGTGATTGTTTATATGTTGTATTGTCTATCGGTCCCTTTGTCGAGGCAACAGATGACAGTGTTTGTAAGAGTACTTTGCCCGATGTGTTATTCTTGTTGACGACCCCGTATCCATGGGAAAAGGATACATGGATGTAGCGTAGTTAAACATTTAGCAAGTAAATTCCACTCAAACTGGTGCTAGGGGCTGTCTTGAACTTACTTTGAGATATGAGTGTTTTCGTTTTGTTGTTCAAAGGCCTCATTGAGACCAACAATGGAAGCGTTGTTCCATTTGCTTAATCTTACTATATATTTATAGGGATTTTGTCACATGTACATTTACTCCATATCCCTTTATTTGTTAATTTTTAAAGGTTCAGGCTATATCCAAGAAGGTCCTAGCAGGGAACATAGTTTTACACTGGACCTCATAGGAAAACACGCAAGGATTTTTTCTTCTGAAACTGTTGGGCCAATTTGAACTTATCCACAACAGTCTTTGGGTTCTCCTCTGTCAAAAAGTTTTTTTGAGGCCCGCAGAAGATCGCAGATGGCGGTAGTCGGGGACATGGTGTAACATTGGACTATACGGGAAAACATTTTCAAAGATCTCCTATGAAACTGCTGAGCCAATTGGAACCAATCTTGGTCACAATCTTCTTTAGGTGGTCCCTTGCAAATACTGTTTCAGGTCCGGTCTATATCCAAATTAGCCGCCAGTAGGTACATGTGTAACATAGTTTAACATTGAACCTTATTGGGAAAGATTCTAAGGGCTTCTCTTCTGAATCTCATTGCCATTTGGAGGCAAACTTTGCAACGATAGTCTTTAAAGGTTCTCTTGCAAAAAGGTGTTTTTTCAGGTCCAATCTGTATCAAAGATTTCTCGAGCTGGGAACATAGTTTAAAATTGGACCCTATTGGAAAACATATTCAATTTCTCTGAAACTACCGAGCTAATTGGTACCAAACTTGGCCAAAATAGTCTTAGGTGGTCCTCTTTAAAGGTCTACATTATATATATATATATATATATATCCAAATTGGTCACTGGACCACACGGGAAAACATATTGTTACTTACAATATTACTTACAACAATCATCGTTCCTGGACATGTTATGATTTACGCATTGGATATCTTGCTAGACAACATTTATGTCCGTTTTAGCAAAATTGATTATCAACAAGTCATTCGAATTTCAATGGCTAGAAATTGGGCACCTGTCATTGCAAATCCTTTCCTGTTCTGTTACGAACAGGACTTCATGAAAAGTCTACTAAATGGAACGGTACAAAACAGTGATAAACTCATTTCAATTTTCAGTTATAACAACAGGTACATTGACAATATCCTTACTATCTCAGTTTTAAGTTTAGATTATGTTGACATCATTCACAGTTACCTCGGTATTTTTGTTATTTATTTAACAACAAGAACTGAAACTTAATAAAGCAAACAGTGATTTTTATGAAATTTATGATAGAGGGGTTGGTTTTGATTTCACTTTTTATAATTTCCACACACGTTTGTTCTACTCTTAATAAATAATAAATGTAACCTCATTATTACATCAAAATGACAGATTTAATTAATTGTGAAATACCTTAAAGAAGTGTAATAGAAGATATGAACATTTGATGTCAACATATGACTCACAAACATCGAAGTCCTCGTTTTTACGGAAATAATGTAACAAATGCCAGAAACTGATAAAAATCAAGAAAAACTGGGACGCAACTTACATTCGCTACGTAGTGGATATCGACAGGACATTCTACATTAAATCCGTTAAATTGGCATTGACCTGAAGATTTTACACGTATACTTGCCTGCCACTGATACTGCCGATGTCTACTGAAATGCACGATGACGCTTTACCAACCTCTTCGGAAAATTTCTAGCTGATTTTCTTTCTTGGTGCGAGAGTGTTTTACCAGCAGAATAGGTTTTAAAACTGGTCGGCAGATTACCAGTGAGCCCTCCTTGACCCATTCCTTTCTTTTTCAAGATAGTGGTCTTGTACGGAGTTTTATTTTACCCATAAGCTTAGAACGTTTTTATGGACCGAAAGAAAATTTACACAGATAATGCAATAGGAGTAAAGAAGACACTATTGAGTTTTGGCTCAGAAGGTCTATATAACAAAAACATGGAAAATGGCTTCTTAAGCATAGCTTCAAAATGGATTTATTGATTTCAATGAAATTTACAGATAACAGAATTAAAGGTACCTTAGACACCTATTGATTTTGGACTCAGTAGGTCAAAGGTCATCGTTACAAATACTTACATAAAACAACTGCAGTATAATACCGAAGGAACAAGGGCAGTGATGAGACCAAAGACATGACAAAACCGGCAACAGAGAAACAAATAGACAAAACAAGGACGTGATACAGCCACAAGGCACGAAAATAAAAAGACGACATTAAGAACTACAACACTCATAGTGTGAAGTCCCATGAAAAGCGGGAGTGACATCAGGTGGTCCGGAAGGGTAAATGGTGAATAAAATGATATGGAGTAAATGCACATGAGACAAAGTCTCTACAAATACATGGTAAAAAACAAGCAAAGGAACAACGCTTTTAGTAAGTTCAAGACGGCCCCTAAGCATGTCCTGTCCCGCTAACGACACCAGTCACACTATCTGTGAGGCATATATTGTCTTGAAAGATCAGTTTGGTAGTGGATTTGTTAATGTCATTTTCTAACCCCTAGGCAAAACCAACTGAAATCCATGGTACATGTTACTTCTCTAACCCTCAAACAGTACTATGGTAAAATTTTGAAAAAAAACTTGTAAACTCTGTAGTATTCAAAAAATCACAAGGACAAATCGGTAGCACAAACATCACTGATGAAGACAAAACTAAAATTTTACAGTAGGATATACAAGCCAACATGAAAAACTAAAGTACTGACAGTGTGAACTCCCATAACAACCGGAAGTGACATCAGGTGTTCCAGATGGGTAAGCATGTCCTGCTTCGCTAAGCGGCACCCGTCACACTATCAGTAAGTCAATCAAAGGTTGAGCCAAAACCGGTTATGTCAAATCCGCGAAGACGTGAATTATAGCTGAAAATGTCCGTTTTCATTTGGGACACAGACATGTCATATTTGCCAATGATGTCATGATGACGGCCACAGAATGTCTAAGAGATGAAAGTAATAAAGATCGAACAAATCCCTGTCTTAGCAGCTTTTGGAACAGTGTTTTTGCTCTAATAAAATCACCGTAAAAACTACGTGGTCGACAGTAACGAATCAAATGTGAAATGCACACTCCATAGGCTGGAGAGGTAGGTATATTGCTGCTCAGAAAGGGAAAGTTCATAATTGGGAAGTTGAAATCATCACGTTTGTCATAAGGCTTAGATATCAAACGTTCATCTTTGTCAATGTATATCAAAGTACGAAGTTTAAATAGGTTAAGTAGCTTAAGTAGGTGTTTTAGTAGTATCTTTAATTTCAAGCTCATTGGGTTAAATCTGGTGTACATATTCCTTGAATTTTGGATTATCAAAAGAAAGTAAATTGACAATTCGGTACAGAAATTAGTTTCTAAGCATAACTTCAGAATGTCTGTAAATGTCAGAATGTCAATGCAATTTATAAATATGACAGTGTAAACCTAAAAATGTTTGGCTCATCATGTCAAAAAAGGTCAAAGTGACAAACAAAACATTTAGTCCGAAAATTGGTTTCAAGTGCTTAACCTCAAATGGTTTATAGTGTATGGATTTGAATGAAATTGTGTAGATGATGTCATAAGAGGTTATGAAGATGCGTATTGATTCTGGGCTCTGTAGGTCAAAGATCATTGTCATAAATGACTAATTTTGTGCAGAAATTGGTTTCCAGACCATACTACCTCAGAATGGCTTTCTTGATTTAAATGAAATTTACACAGATGACAGCATTAGAGGTAAGGTAGACACCTATTGATTTTTGGTTCATTAGGTCAAAGGTCAAAGTTGCAAATAACAAGTCTCGATAAAAAAATTGCTTTCCAGAGCACAAGTTCAGAATGAATGGAAATAAGTGGATAACAGGAAACATCTACATAGCTGAAAATTAAAATCACATGCCACAATATGCCAAGGAACTATACAGGAAGAAATTCAAATAAGACAAAAGACCAACGTAAACAACGATAGGTACTCCCCACAGCCGGACTTGGTACCGGCACTAGCAAAAGCCAGCAGCAGTTCTTAATTTGCTTAGGAAACATAGTTAAAATTTAAGTAAAAGGATACACAATTTAAGAGGACTTAAGAAGAATAAAGAATATTCACTTTGAATATTCAAGTTGAAATTAGAATCATGGTCCGAATTGGAAAGAATCAAAAATGGTTTTTTCAGCATTCAGCAAATACTAAATCAAAACTACGATGGGAAACCTCATTCATACTATCAAAGACATGCTCAAGATTGGTGCATCCATGAAAGGATTTACATATTTCTTGAAAAGAATAATTTATTTAAAAACACAGAAGAACTTATTGTGCTTAGCTGGAATGACAGAAAAATGATTAACAATACAAATATTCCACTCAAAGTGGATAACAACTACGTAAAACAGCGTTCGAATTCCTGCTTTGATTGATTGATTGAATATTGTTTCACGTCTACTCAGCAATATTTCAGTTATATCAAGACGAGAACAGGTTTGTTAATAAATAATCACTTTGGGGTACGGAAAGGGTCATGGGACGGAAAATTCTGACTGCCACTGGAAAAGTAGGGTGAAATCGAAAAGGGCGGAGAATATAGCCTTGTAGCCGATCAACTACGGACCACTCAAAAAAAAGCTTGCTACAAAGGTTCTTTAACGTGCAGGAAGCGTGGCATTTCTTCCAACACGTGGACCTGAGTTTACATCCCATCCGAAAGATGGGTTGTGTATTTATTAATCCCGCACAACCACGGAATGGGTCCTATTTCTATATCCCGGGGTTCCCTCGGGGTCCTCTGTTAGGAAGACTCATACTCCAAGCTCAGAGGATGCTGCGGGCCTGTTCATATGCCGGGACCGCGCACGGCGGTCCTGCTTTGAAGTAAGAAATCAAGCAAGAATGACTGGTAGTACAATGTGGAATGCACTTGGACTTAAGTCATTGAATGATGAACAAGTAAGTGTATTTGACCAAATATAACCATCCATTTCAGAAAAGGGTAATCAGAATGTCGTCTGAACTAGTAAAAGGGGACCTTGATAATAGGTTGGCGAAATGACCATATACAAAAACTATATTCACGGCGACATTGGCATTTAAATCTTTTTTGACACACAAATGGCTCTTTTAAAGGTACAGATCAGAGCAACTACAAATCAAAAAGGGTGAAACTTGTTCCGTGCACGCATCTTTGATAAAGATTCAAATGAGATCTTCAGCGTGATAAGGACTGATTTCTTCCCAAAAGCATCTGTATTTTGACAATACAGTGAAAAAATAAGAACATCAAAGACGAAGGCAAAAAGAAACAACAAATATTCGAGAAGTGTAAACCATATTACCACAGACTCAATATAAAATTAACCTATTTGCTCTTACTGACTGCACTTTCCGAATAACTATAGCCATGCAAGGTTTGCATCTTTTGGCGTTCGTCGTATATCCGTCGTTTACACACGTTTCATTCAAAGACCTCCCCTGAAACAACAAGATTAATAATTAGAACCCTTTTGGAGAATCGTTTATAAGATCTTCGCAACAAATTCGCCAGGAAAACCAATCTAAGTCACTTTGGTCAGTTTATGGTGCCATTAAAATATTGCCCGTCTAGTAGGTCAAGGAATCTCTTCCGAAACTACTTGTTTAGTTAAAACTGAACTTGTACTCTAATGGTCCTCTCCAGAAGTTGCCTGTCTTTCATTTCCACACGTCATCAAAGCTAGCATAGTAGCTAGCAAGGAACGTTATTTGATATGGGGCTTATATGACATTCAAATATCTCCTATAAAAGTATTGGATCAGTTAGAACCATAATCAGTCGCAACGGTGCTTTGATACTTCCCTTCAAAAAGTGTCAGGCATTGTCCACATTTCATCTAAGATGGTGGCCCCTAGTAATGTTATCTCTTCTAATTTTGATCCTTATTTAATTGTTTTCTATCAGGATTTAAAAGTCTCTTCCTTTCCAGGAACACTCTGATCAAATTTTCGGAGGAAAGGACGCACCAGTACCGAGTGATGAAGGGAAGAAAAAGTTGCATGGGGTAAAAAAACGAAATAAATAGTTCTGTAATGCCGTTATTATTCCCAGATTACGTCTTTCAAGAAGAAGGAAGCTATGTAAATAAACACAATGATTAACCCTTCTATGTTATCAGCCCTGATGCAAGTCTAAATTGAAATCATTTTGTTGAAAAGGTAATAGAAATCAAGTGTCTTGGCTATATCTTAAACTTCCAACTAATCCTCAGCTACTAATGGAAATGTATGCTATCAAAGTTCACACAATGCTTTTGGTTTGCTGGTTACCTGATAGAAGTTGAATTTTCAAGAGATATTTGGGCAAAAATGCGGAATATTGCTATTGAGACATATGGTACAGACGAACCTAAACGTCCTACAAGACTTCATCCTGATTTAAAGGCATTAAAAGCGTATATTTAAAGTTTTATTGAAACAAACTGTACTCTCTTGTGTGAAGTTGAATCATGGAATAGTGTATTATGTACTCACTTTTAGATAGATGTCTATGACGCTGATAATTTATACAACGGTTATGAAAGAAAGGAGTACATCATTGCTCCTTCAACAGAAGAAAATTTACAAACAACACTGCTCCTGTGTGAAAAGTCATTGGCGGATGCGTAAAATCTGACAAGAGCTTATCGGAACAAATATTGGTGGTAATGTTGTCTGATGTAGACAATCTAGACAGAAATTTCAAACCCGAACTTCCACATTCTTATTAAATTGCGTGTGGTCTAACAGGTTTCAGTTTTACCTGCCAGCAAGCTTCCACGGTCTTAAAAGACGTCCGTCTGTGTTGCGAAGAGCACAGTATCAGGTCTCAACATACACTTCCGGGTCAATTGGCCCTTAGCTAAATAGTTCTATCAGAAAGTTAAATTGGAATCAAATACAGTGTAAGTGATATATATTTTATTCTACTTGGAAAGAGTACATGTGACTGCTTAAATTGAAGCTGAGAAATTGTACTTTTCAAATATAATTGGCATTTGTGACCAGTATGTAGGGATATCGCATCAATAAATGAGTGAGACGGTGTCATGCCGGCCATGTGGACAGATATTTGACAGAAGGTGAACATGTGCTTTTTAAAGCAGTTTATGTTCGAGCTTATTTTGTGAAAAAATTCAACGATCATCGTACCCTTTTTGCATTGTTTATAAAATCTATGGTATCCATGCTTCGCAAAAATATACACCTCATTGCAAACTTTACACCTATACGTTTAGGCTGAACCTGCAAAGTTTGGCAATTTTACATAGGAATGCATGGGGAAGTCGAAACTGTATAGTGAGACCTTAAGGCGCAGGCGTCATCATATCTTTGAATAGGTTTTGCCCTTATCACCTTAGCAACCATTCATTCTCTTTCCAAAAATTGCACTAGCTTGTCAAATTATGGCCTGTTATCATAAATATATGGTTAAAAAATGGAAATAAATATTTTATTTTCTCAAAAATGGCCATAACTTAGGTTCACATAAGTATTTCATGCTGCAGAACTATTTTCCCTCCCTATTTTTGTTTCATTAATAACATTTATCTCCTTCCCTGTAGGCTTTTTAGGTAAATATCAGCCATATTTCTATTTCTGTACACCCATGAAGCCTACATTATACCATTTTGAGAGATATTTATTACCCATTTTGTAAAGTTTTTTGCAAAACTTCCTTTTCATACACAATGACTGTGCGCTTCATATGTGATGTCAAACTTCTCTAAATTTGCTCTAGACATACTGTGTTTGGATATGCCAGGAAATTCTTAACCGGTTATTGAACCAGTGCATATTGGGTATCATTTTACTCGCACAAGTGTGCACTTTCAATTGAAAAGCAAAAACCATCATTTTTAAAACAAGTTGAAATCTTAAGGTCTCAACATACACTTCCGGGTCAATTGGCCCCTTAGCTAAATAGTTCTATCAGAAAGTTAAATTGGAATCAAATACAGTGTAAGTGATAGATATTTTATTCTACTTGGAAAGAGTACATGTGACTGCTTAAATTGAAGCTGAGAAATTGTACTTTTCAAATATATTGGCATTTGTGACCAGAATGTAGGGATATCGCATCAATAAATGAGTGAGACGGTGTCATGCCGGCCATATGGACAGAAATTTGACAGAAGGTGAACATGTGCTTTTTAAAGCAGTTTATGTTCGAGCTTATTTTGTGAAAAAATTCAACGATCATCGTACCCTTTTTGCATTGTTTATAAAATCTATGGTATCCATGCTTCGCAAAATTATACACCTCATTGCAAACTTTACACCTATACGTTTAGGCTGAACCTGCAAAGTTTGGCAATTTTACATAGGAATGCATGGGGAAGTCGAAACTGTATAGTGAGACCTCAACATTGGCGCAATGTTTTGACGGAGCATTTGCCAGGCTAACGTTGTGAGGCGACAAAAATGTGCCATTGACTTTACAACAACTGATGAAAGATGATGGACAAGAAATAATGACAAAACATATCCAGAACATGTGTAATTGAAAATGTTGAAAGCTTCAAAGAAGTTACAGACCGCTTTGATGTTCAGAAAGAGAATGTTAACCCAGAAAATGGAAAAGAAAAAAGAATAAGCATCGGGCGAAAGGAAGAATCTCAATTAAACTTAACACATCTGAACTGGAAAAACTGCTTTATAGATCACAAACACAACCCAAATCTGTTGAAATATTGATGTTGAAATGCATGACGTTAGCGCACCATTGTCAGTTCTGGAAGGCGATGAAGAAACACATTCAGAACTGGAAAATATTAACGGCATAATTGAACCGGAGAACAGAATGGAAATTGTTACTGACAACAATAATTAGAATGAAGAGTTGTCAGCAACGGAGAGTGTCGAAAATAGTAAGAACGTACAATTATCCGAATACGAAATTCACTCATTGTGGCTTAGCCTTTGCGAATCAGACAAATGGAAAAAAGGAGAATACTTGAAGATCATTTCATCAGCTTAACCTTTAACAAAGCTCACAAAGCAAGAGATAATCTCAATGTGTAGGCCAATTAGAGACCAACTTAAACAGTTTGGCATAAAATCTGTGTCATCTATGAGGAAAAGTAATTTCATGAACAGATTTTGTTAATTTTTTTTCAATGGACAAACTGCTAAATCGACATATATAATCAAACTAAAATCACAACACTCGATAACAAAACTTTTTATTTTATTCAGACTAAGTTTCCAAAGAATTTTCTAAATGCTGCTCAAGCTCGATATATGAATCAAGGGAAAAGGGAAGGATGGCTTGCTGATGCAACATTTCAAGACAGTTGCAAAATCGGACTAACAAATAATCCGCCATTTTGGTACTGTAAACCTATGTACATTCAGACATAATCCATTACATTGTAGATTTTTGGGATCCGAAACATCTTTGAACCAATATAAGAACAAGTGTTTGCTGCACCGGAATGCCAAAAGCTGCGATCAATAAAATGGCATTAGCTAATACTGCCAAAAATGAAAAGAAAAACGGTTCAAATTTAAGTTTATCACTTGTTGGGGACTTAGTTTACAAACAGCTGAAGCTGGGTGAAGCTGCCATGATGGGTATTGGATATGAAAAGGAGGCACGTTTTGTCGTTTGATACGACATTGGCATCGTGCTAAGGATAAAAGAGGCATTAGTAGTTTTCATAGACATTTAAATGAACAAGAGTTTAGGATAAGGCTTCTTGGGGGTGTGAAATTTAGCATTTTTACACTTCCAGAAAAATACGTCAATGACATACCAAAAACTATTTGAAGGACTATTGCTACATATAGATAAGACGGACACAGCTTTACGCCACTACTGGTGGAACGTACAAATTTCAGAAGCATAGGAACTCTCAACAAAGAAAACCTCTTTAGTGCCTTCTAAGATTGGGATGCTAAAGGGTCAGGAGTTGTACGCGCTGATGAGGTTGCCTGTGGCATGTTTGCTGAATGTGACATGTACAGAAACAGACTAAAGAGTCGATCACTTTTTTTGTCTGTAAATATTGCTAAATACATAGAAATTTCAGTGCATATTGCTTTACCGGTGTCCATTTTCCCGTCCACAGGGATTGATGCTTTGTTCCCAATTTTCAATAAATTTAATTAATAAGTGACCTATTCTGTTACATTTTGAGAAGATTCATTTATTTATTCGAAAGAAAAAAAAAACAAAAGAAAAAAAAAAAACAATAAACTAGCCGAGTCCTTTTATTACAGTTTACGTTATCTAGATGGGTTTCATTGAATAATCCTCAATTTATATATGACCTCGAAATTAAAAAGACGACTTATACAAGACAATTAGCATAATTCTGGAATCATAATTCCATATTGACATATCTCAACGTGCGAAATGAAAATTTATTTCCGAGCGTGGCGATTTCGACATTACCTTCCCGGTTTTTGAGCAGTAGTATTCCCACGTGTCTACATTTCACAACTCATTCGCTATTGTCGTGCTTGTATTTTTACATCAAATTATGTCTCGCCTCAGAGCGAAAAATGTATACGCTAAGGTTATGTTCAACCGTTGCTGCAATTGTTCACAACAGAAATGTTACTGTAATCAAAGTGCTTTGAAAGATCTTTGCAATGATTCCATTTTGCATATGATAATAGATATTTATGACTAGTAATTGAACTACAAAAAACCTACTATGACTTAATACCAGATCTTTTATTTATGCTACGTGTACAACACCTGGTGATATTCTCTTTTCCAGCTGGAGTTCACACCGTCAGGGCTTTTTAGTTTTTTTTTGTGTTGTCTTGTATTTAAGAATTGAGTGCATTATTCTGGTTTCATTGGTATATGAAAGGGTTGACCGAAACACATTTTAATGGTCGTGTTGATAATGGCGCACATTTCTTTTGTTTATAGTTACGATGTCTGTTCATGTGGCCGTCGTAATGATATTGTTAACAAAACCTCTATATTTCTCTGTGTCGTTTACGCTTTTCATGTGTTGCTGCAGGCTTGTCTACTTGTAAATTGTTTAAAGCAGTAGCTTCATACATATCCGTCACCATGTTTTCCACCCAAATGGCGAAATGCTCTTTCAGTTTGGTTGTTCACTGAAACTTTCACACTGGTTGCATGGAAACATATTACATTGTTTTTTAGCACAAACTGCTAGCCCACATTGTACTAAAATCACACTCATCACATTTTAAAATGTTTTTCTATTTCTTTTTTGTTGTTGTTTCATTTGTTTTTTTTATCCTCATCATCTGACTCTACAATTCCGGTAACCTCCATATCTGTAAAATAATAAAAATACGATGAAAATGTCATTATTTGAACATTGTTAATATTGCACTATATATCATACATGTACATGGATTATTCATTGTATTGAAATAATCGAATATTCAAAATAAATCTCAAAATTATCCAACAAAACATTTTACCTGGTGGATTTTTGTTTGCCACCAACTACAAAAGTATTTCAGTTTTGTGACTGTTTAAGTATGTGATTTTTAGAAGAAAAAAACGGAAGTTCCTCTAACAACGCGAACAATTCGAAAATTTTAGGGAAAGCATTTCAAAAATTCAGTATGTGCAAAAAGGCATTGTTGTGAACTAATTTATCCTGTGAAGTTTGGTTGCAATCGGATGAAAGATTAATGTGAAGTAGTGCCCATACAGTTAATTTAATTTGACTAAATGTTAAGTTGAAAAGGGCAAACGTTCTGTAAAGAGGTCAAGCATTCTGAAAACATAATATGCAAAACTAGGCTTGGTGGTAAACAACTGATAAAAATTGGACCCAATTTATAGATGAACTATTGCCCCAAAAACTAAACTTCACTGATTTAAAGTGAAAAAGGGCCATAACACTATGAAAAAAGAAAATTGTCGCACATTAAAATATGCAAAACCAGACAGTGTGGTCAACAAACTTGTAAAGTTTGGTTACAATTGGATCAGAGATGTAGAAATAGTTCCAAAAAAATTAATTCAATTACGTTTTTTAAGTAAAAATAGCCATAGCTTTGTGAAAAAAGGTTTATGCATGCTGACATCAAAAAATGCACAACTGAACGTTGGATCAACAATTCTGTGAAGTATCCTTGCAAACGATTCAAAGATGTAAGAGAAAAGGTGCACTCTAAATATGTGAGGACGGACAGACGAAAGTCCTTAATTTGAAATCTAGTTTATACTCGGAATTAAATTTGATTGATTGATTGATTAGTTAGAGTTTAACGTCCAATGAGCAATATTTCAGCTATATCAGAACGAGAACAAGTTAATCAATTCAAAAAAATGTAAGTAAAAGAAGAAAGAAAGGTGGAAGGGAAAACCGGAGTAACGACTTTTGATTGCCACTGGAAACGGGGAGAAATGGGTAGGGGCAGGAAATTTAGCCTTCCATACGACACCCGTCTGCTCTCTTTAGAGAAATATAGGGGTCTTTATACTGCATGGAGAGTGGCGTTTCTCCAAACAGTTTGGCTACAATGGTTTGCGGTCAGGCTCTCCGTATTGTGACCTGACTACCCCGAATAGACAGGGCATTCCCCTATCAACCAACTGGGGACGCGCCCGGCAGCTCTGTAGCCGGATCCAGGTGCCGGGCCTCTGTTAGGAAAACTCATACTCCAAGCTCAGAGGATGCTGCGGGCCTATTCATAAGCCGGGACCGCGCACGGCGGGGAATTAAATTTGAATATTACGTGCCAATGAACAGTTTTATGATCACATTACTTCCATAAACAGTCTCTTAAATATATAGCAACCATTCATATAAACTTCACACAGAGATGGTGAATTGCATAAAAACAGCAACTAGTACCTTTTCCATTTTTTGTTAGTAACTACAATAATTTCATTACCCAGGAATTTTAAAAATCTCTTGAAATATAAATCGGCAACTTAAGCAAGGGAATGTATGTCATTACAGAGGTTTTCCGGTCGACATCACGGTCTTGCTGACCGCTATGGGTTATCTCTTTCCCAGATGACAACAGATCTCTCTCTTTGACACTAAAGTTTGTATTTCCTCTACCAGATTTGACTACTTCCGGAGTTGAAAAGTTCAACACGGCGGGTGTCTTATAAGAAGCAAGAGATGCTTACTCTACCTGTGCACCTGACATCGCCCATGGTTTGTTATCGGCTTCGTTTTGTTTATTTTTTTTCTTTTCTGTTTTCTAATCATTTTATGCCTTTATTTCTCCGATGTTGCCATTGTCCTTATACTGAGGGTTCGGTTCTCACATACTTTACTATTAAAAGTTCACAACAAATTGAAATATGTTTGGTCGTTAATTTATCGCCAAGTGTAATGTATATTTTTTTCACAAACAGGTATGGTTAGTGACTTAGTAAAAGACAAATCTATTTGTTCATCGTTTGTTCGGGAACATACCGGTAGTGACATTCACAAAGAAGCAAGAGCCTTTCAAGCTGCAATAGTATTAACAAGCACCAATCTGTCAAATGTATAAGAGAATGAGATCTACATCAATGAATGTCTGTACTGGTTATACAAGAGGGGGCTGCTTCGTACCAGAAATTATGTTCCGTTGATGATTTTGGGTAATTGGGCTAATTTATATGTTATTTATACTATAGGGATAGTGGATAGAGAAAAGATAGGTGTAGGTACCCATTTTGCTAGTGCCGGCACCAAATCTGGCGATCGTCACTAACGTTTGTTGTTTGTCTTTAATTATTGTTTTTCTTGTGAAGTTCTCCTGAGGATTGTGGCATGTGAAAGTGATTTTCGATCATTAAGGGAGTCATCACCCTAGTATCTTTTATATTTTAAGTAAGAAATATTTCAGATTAGGAATAGTTCAGACTGAATTTTTATAGTGTTTTTTTTTCACTACCAGTTTTAATATACAATGTACATTCTCATTACAATACTGGTAAAATAAGTTCAACACTTCTCAAACTGCAAATTAAATGACCATCTGTCACTAAAACAGTCAGTACTAACACGAGATGGTTGCTGTTGAAATTTTCTTACAAATAAATATTAACAATTTATCTGTGAAGATTTTGGAATAGATATTTTGAATCCTCTGCACATCGGAGAGAATGCAAAGTACACATCGGACAGATTTTTTCCATGCGGATGTATGATCCTTTCAAGCTGTAGTACAAACTCCATATCTTAATGACCTGAATGATCTCCATTTACATTATTATTATTTATGAAACTACATATATTGCTGTACATGAGGAGCTAATACTTCATATAAGTAATAACAAATTTCAGTGTATTAAACATAGTTAAACTTTATATATTTTGATGTATATAATTTTATAATTCATCAGAGATATAGGTATTTTTCTTCATTATACTTATGCTTAGCATAATTTAAACTTGACCAATTCTCTCTTTCGAGATTACTAAGTGAAGGGAAAGGTTAAACCAATTTTTGAAAATGATGGAATCGGATTACAAGGCAAAAACAAAGTCAGCTGTTGTGGAACCCATCTCTTGATACGACGAGTGCAGTTTGGAATTATGGGGCTTCAGTCATGCTGTGACGAAGGAATGGTATGGCAGTTAAATCAACATCTGATTGCCAACCACTGTGTAGCACGCATGTAAGTACTGGCAAGTTCTCAATCAGCAGGTGCCATCGCTTATGTAAAGAAGTTCAATGTCATAGTACAACCGTTTTACCACTTCTATCAGAATTGTCCCGTTCGAATAGCTAAAGTGCATGGAATTCCGGTATATAGTTGAAGTCTTGCTTTTTATTAAAAAAAAATTCTTTACTTTTTGAATTTCTTGGAATTTATTTTGAAATTTGGAATAATCTTATACGCTTTATAACATTTTGTCACTACATATAGGGAATTTTACACGTGCAAATTATAAGGATCCCAGAAGATAAATATGTCAGATTTCTTTCTCGTGACAAAGCAGTCAGGTCTATCAAAAGATATCTGCTAACTAGATATCTAGAGAGAAACCAAAGAAATATGTAATGCTCAAATTTTAAACTCGCAACTTTTGTGCAGAAGTTTAGTGGCTACACTTGAACTGATGCACGACTTACTGCTACCATTGTTTCAGACGTCAAAGGCTGTACATGTATTTTGATATATTTAAATTCACACCATTTCCCTATCTATCTTTCAATGTAAAATTATGTATACAATATAAAATATTAATATTTTTTAACAACATTGTAAATGGTTTGACCAGATGTTTATCCTATTTTTTTTTATAAAAATGATGCAGAATATACAGTGGTCAGATTATTAAAAGCTGGTGCCATCAATACAATTCTTTCAATGAAGCAACAACCTGTAGAATACTGTAAGTCAGCTGACACAGTCATACATATGCTGACCAAAACCTGAGGAATACTGTAAGTCAGCTGACACAGTCATAAATAAACTGACCAAAACCTGAGGAATACTTAGGTCAGCTGACACAGTCATAAATAAACTGACCAAAACCTAAGGAATACTGCTAGTCAGCTGACACAGTCATAAATAAACGGACAAAAACCTGAGGAATACTTAAGTCAGCTGACACAGTCATAAATAAACTGACAAAAACCTGAGGAATACTGTAAGTCAGCTGACACAGTCATAAATAAACTGAAAGATGAAGGCTTTATAAAGTTACTGTCAATGTACATGATGTGGGAGAAAGAATTTTGAAAAAAGATGCATTTATTTCGATTTTTAAATAACTTCGGCAGAGTTTCTCATTGCTTGATGTAGCAATTATTGTAAAGGACACAGAGGAAATGTCAAATTATGGAACTGATTTAATGCTGAAAGAAATGTACAGTTATTTACAAAAAAGCAAATAACATTCAAACATATGTCATCAGTTTTAAAATATGTTTTTGTAATACATCTGCAAACGAATACCGAAGCAAAAATGATGAAATGGGGAGTTAAAAAATCATGGCAAATCATATCCGGCACGAATTAAGACAGCATGACAAAGAGAAAACAAATAAACAAAAATTACAAGAACGCCACAAAACTAAAGCACTAGCAGTGGGAACCCTACATATATTGATATATGCTCTCTATATATTTCAGTTATGGTGTAAGTGTTCCTGAGGGAATTTCTGTTCATACTTTCAAAATTTTGGCATTTATTTTTTAATTTCGAAATGTCTTGATGAGTGCTCTGTGTTTGTCTATATGTTGTGATCTTCCAGTAGCTTAAGACACTAGTGCTTTTGTCGGGCAATGGATGGCAGTGATTGTAATAACACTTTGCCAGTTTAATTTATGTTTGTTGACAACGCCGCATCCATTACCAGCAAAGACATGGATGTAGCATTGTTCGACAATTAGCAAAGAATTACACTCAAACCGGTGCTAGGGCCCGTCTTGAACTTACTATGAGGTATGAGCAAAGCTCTTTGTTCAAGGCTTCATGGTGACTTCAAGATAAAGAACAACAATAAAAGCGTTGTTCCTTTGCTTGTACTTAACCATGTATTTGTAAAGACTTTGTTTCATGTGCATTTACTCCATATCCTTACATTCACCATATGGATATCTTGATTTGTCGCTGACTTTATATCTACATATACATTTGAAGCTCCTAGCCCAACAGTCTCACCTGTATAAATTTGCAGTCCTTTAAGAACGGAGCGAGGTCTTTTGATACCTGCTTCACCTGCTGGCAACTTATGCAGATAATTTAATGTTTTACACCAATCATTGTAACTTTATGATTGAATAGATTATTAAAAATTTAGTCCACATAAACAAATCATGAATGACCTGCAAAGATGCTAAGTATGACATTCATCTGTAATTTTTTTTAGATTTTGATTGATTGATGTTTTACGCCAATATTTCAGCTGTATCGCGGCGAAAACTGTCAAATATATTAAACAATTATAATAAGTATATAAAAATATCAATATAAAACATTATAGCTTTATACAAGTAATCGAAACAAATGTGTAAAATGTTAAAAATATAATAGAAGAAATTTTGGGTTAAGTGTAACAATATTAGATAAAATTAAAAACAAGTTTTTAAACCTTACTAAATAAAATGAAACATTAAAAATTTGTTAGTCTTAATTAAGTAATTTTAAGATTAATAGATCATCCCGTCGCGTCTCGTTTTGCATTTGTGCCGATTTTTTTACCAGTTAATTTGAGGTCAATTATAGGAAAATTTATTTGCTAAAACTCCAATACTGAAATAGCAAAAAAGTCGCTTAAAGCTATTGGGAATAAAAATATATTGCACAGAATGGTAAAAAAGGAAAGGAAATCTGACTGTTCTTGCAGTATTTATCACCCCCGGTGAAACTGTACACCGTGTAATCAGGGTAGCAATTAATTGTACGCAGGGTAGTGCAAAACAATCCAAAAATAGACATGCAGACGAAAAGTAACTTGATTAATTTATCATTTTATAAGAACATTATGATTTTCTTCAATTACTAATATGAGATTCGGAGGTGCCAATCCATATTATGCATCAATTTCAGGTTGTTTTGATTGCTTATAACTGTATAATTAGCAAAAGTTTTACTGTACGCAATTTCACCAGGGTAGGACTAAGCGTACAGTAGGTAGCGACTAACTGAAAGTCGAACTGTACGCAGGGTAGGATTTTAACTGTACGCAGGGTATGACTATGCTTACAAACACATTTCCTACAAAGATAGAAAAAAAGAAGCCAAACGGGGAATGTGTCAAAGAGACAACGACCCAAAGGGGAATAATAAATATACATTCACCCTGAATGGAACCTAAATGTTGATATACAATTGCTATGAGCTGTTTTGTTTACTTGAACTAATGTCAGATTCAATGGGATAATGAAAGGTCGTAGATAAGGGAAAATACACCAAAACCACAGTCATCTCATTATTACCATATGACCTAGATAGGAAAATCTTTTCTAGATACAGATGAGTTGCAACATTTATTATATGTGACAGTGAGCATTTTAATTGGACACGGTACAATAAGAGAAACGCAGTCGTTATTCCTATTTGTAGATGGCATTTGAATTGCATTTTCATTTCAATGCCAATTGCCAAAACATTCTATCTTGAATATATATCTATGCACAATCAAATTAACACCATAACTGCGGAGGGTAACTCTCATATTTTTTGTACGGGGACCTCCGGCTGGGGGTCCAAAAATTGTACCCGAATTAATACTAGATTATAATCGAAATCCATACCCGAATAAATACTGCCTTAATGATGACATCCATAAAAATACCAATTGATGGTGTAAATTTATTGTATAATTAGAAGAGAAAGGGGGTAATTTCTAATTATGGCATATTAAATTAATAAAATTAATATTTTTCAATAAATCTTCTCGCAATATTTGTACGAAATTGAAAAGACAACCCAAATTATTACCAGAGGTGTTGAAAATTGACCCAAATAATTATGAAAGAGGGTAAATTAGCATCAAATTAATACTAACATTTGTAAAATAAGCTCCTAAATTTGCCACACGTCCCCGTATACCAATATATAAAGGACGTTACCCCCCCCCCCCCTTCCGAAAAAATAATTCGCTACGATGATTTAAAGATATACCAAAACGACTTTCTATGGCAAGCGCGAACCACAAAAATAGAAAAACCCAATTTAAGTTACTTAAACCTGGTTTTTCTCTACTTAAATTCAATTTAAGTTACTTAATTCGAATTAAAAAACGAATTAAGTAGAGAAAATGGCAATTAAACTATCATTAAGTACGCCGAACAACATAAATTGAGTTTAATTCACATTAAGTTCCTAAACTTGAATTTAAGTAGAGAAAAACTAGGTTTTAGTAACTTAACTTGTCTTCATGCTCCTCCATCTCCGATCCCATACTTGACAATTTTAACGCGTGTCTTGGTTACTTCACGTCCTTTGTACATCTAAATATTCAAAGCTTAGTTCCCAAAATTGATATTGTAAATGCTGAATTGGGAAACTTAGATATTCTTTGTTTTACGGAAACATGGTTAAATGATTCGATAGATAACCAAGCGATATTATTGGAAAATTTCCATGAGCCATTTCGGTGTGACAGAATCGGTCGACAGGGTGGAGGGGTAGCGATGTATATTAACAAGGATATACTCTGTGTCTGTAGGCATGATTTGGAAGTACGATGCGTAGAGATCGTATGGATAGAGGCAAAAATAAAATAAATAAGTTCTAATTGGCACTTTTTATCGACCACCCGACTCCCCGGCGCACATATACGATCGTATCGAATATTCTATAGATCTGGCTGTTGATACAGGTATTGAATCTATCCTCATACTAGGTGATTTTAATGACGACCAGACAGTTTCTAACCCTAACTCGGGAATGTCTAATATTATATCGAGATATAATCTCACCCAATTTATTAATGAATCGACACATTTCACTGAAACTTCGAGTTCCATAATTGATTTAGTTATATCAAATAATTATGGAATAGTTGATCTTGTACATGTTGGCGATTCTTTTTTTAACACAAATATTCGATATCACTGTCCTACTTACGGAGTGTTGAAAATCGAAAAACCATCCCAAAAATGTTTCAAGAGGAGAATATGGCTTTATGACCGTGGAGATTACGATAAATATAGAGAACAATTGGTAAATGCCGATTGGGACGCTATAATTAACATTGAGAATGACTTGGATGATATAGTTGAAAGTTTTTCGAATACAATTTTACAAGTTGCGAATGAAAATATTCCAAACAAAATAATTACTGCTCGCAAATCGGAACCTGTATGGATGAATAATAATGTCCGTAGAGCAATTCGCAAACGAAATCGTTTGAATAAACGTGCAAAGAAAACCAATTCTCCCCAACATTGGGCCATCTTTATTTAGAAATCGGGTTGTGAATATAGTCCGTCAAACGAAAGACAGTTAT